>WEZZ01031250.1:770-29409 GCA_013400585.1 Chloropsis cyanopogon
TTTCATAAAAGATGCACATAGTATTTGTTATATTGTTAATGAAAGAGCCAGGTCTATATGAGAAATGTCACAGTGTTTTTTCTGTTTCAGAAATCACTGGCATTAATAGTTATTTTATAATCAACCAGTGTGGGACTATTCTGTTGAGCTACATGAGACACTGGAACTGCCCTCACTCTTGCCCTGCCACAGTGACCGCAATGGCAACACTGTTTTTGTCGGGAAACCTGGCTGCTGTAGTTTTTACAGTAAGTAACCAAATTCTCTAAAGAATTTCAGTGTTTATAGCCACTGTCTCACACATATTAACAGCCTTTAAATATGCTGTCAGAGTTCATGTAACAGCAGTGAACCTTTCCTTTCTTGTCACTCTTCCTGGGTGGGTTTTGGTTACTCTGTGGTCTGCTTGTTTATCATGCCTTCCATTTGCTCTGCTCTCTAATAATACATTTCTAGCACTACTTTGGAATTATCAAGGCATGTCATGGCTGGCAAATGTGAATGTTTTGCCTCGCTGCTGCTGCTGTGCCATTTTGGGAGGAGAGCAATCCAATTATGACAAGTTGTTTGCTATTAACCTTTGATTGCTGCATGTTGTTTGTTGAGATGCAAAAAGCAAGAACATAAAGGCAATTATAATTCTCTCATCCTTACTGATTTCAAACACTCTTTCCTTTCTTGCTTGCCTGTTGGGGAATGAGCTCCTGGTTTCAATTCATTCTCTTACATCAATGTGCTCTTTCAAATCTGTTCTAAAAGCTTGTTTATTCTCAGCATCTCATTAACCAAACAGTTGTGTCTTCTCTCCTATTATTTCTATTTCACCTGTCCTTTCATAAGCTTTGTTTGTATTCCCTTTTATTTCTTACTTCTTTCATCATGCTTATTTCCTTAACTTATTTTATTGTACTATTTATTGCCTTAGCCAGAGGTGCTAAGCAAAATCCAAAGTCAGAATCACTGAAGGGAAATCGAATTTGCAATGTGCTTGAAGTAAAAGCAGACATTTGGTTCTTCATTAACACTTAAGGGTCCCATCCTGGAGTTCACTGAAACCATGGAAGTCACTTGATGGGCCGCTGTTAGCTTTGGGTAAGGCCACGATGAGAAAATGAAAAAGCAAGGTAGAAGAAGGAATGGAGTGGAATGGAATGGAATGGAATGGAATGGAATGGAATGGAATGGAATGGAACAGAAATAAAATAGGTCCAAGAGAATATATTGGAGATTCACATTAATCATCTCTGTTAAAACATCCATTTTGATAAGTGTGCAAAAAAACCTCAAACCCCAAAGTTTTTCAAAATGCAAAATACATATGCAATAGAACTGATAAGAACTAAAGCCAGGATGTGAAATAATATTCATTAAACACATGGGAGTAATAACCAGAAAAATAATTCTTCCATTTTGTGTAGCATTCCTGGCTTACCAGTCAGAGTTACATACAATGAATTGAGGCCTTTGCTTCTTTTTGAAAGAATAACAGATTGAAAATATCAAATGCCTATAGCTTTCTGTTATGGATTGAAATAAGTATTTTTAAGTTAATCAGTGTATGATCCTTTTGTAAATTCCATATTCCCCTAAAAGCAATAACTAAACCAAAATAGGCATTTCTGCTGAAATTCTTTTGAAACAACAAAAGACAAGGATATTTCAAACCAGATAAAATTTAGGAGCTAAATTCAGCTACATGTGGTGATGTAAAATGGGATTTGATATAATTTTTGTTATCTTAGATTTCTTTTCTATCTTTCAGGATTTAGAAATGAACATTCGGGCCAAAAAATCAGTGGTGTTTCCGATATCAATCACCTATTTCATATGCAAACTACAAAACAATTTTCAAATAAATATTGTGTTTGCCATGACAGTGAAAGGGAATATTAGGGTTTTTTAAACAGGTAAAACTGAAATCATACTAAAATTCAAATAGGTCAAGTAATTGTGACCGTTTATCTTTACCACTGTGAAAATTTCATATGTGCCATTGTAATGGCAAAGAAATAATCCATTTGTTGCCTGAGAAAGGTGTTACTATACTTACCTTGACATGATATTAATAAGGAGTAAGCTCAGCAAAATGCACAGTGAACTGTATGATTTAGCACCAATTAAGCCTTTCAGTTAAAGCAGTATTGAGTTAAGTATGGCACTGCAAATCTGGAACACACCAAAGTTACAAAGGTACCTTTTCCAATAGTAGTATTGGAATAGTAATTTTTATGTCTCTTGGTCATGCATAGAACTGTTCCGTTTTGTTCATAGAAGCTAAAAACCAACCATGATGACCTATTTTGAATATTTTCATGCTTTTGCCTAGGCAGTAGAAGCTCTTGCTTCTAGCACAATTTCAGGTTCAATATAGTGTATCATTTTCAGCAAGTGTACCCCGAAATACACTTTGTGTAGGTCTTCACCTGTGAGAAGTGATCTTCTAGGAAAGATTACAGTAGCCTGAAATGCTTGCTGATGGTAGAAGAACAATGGAAAGAAGGCAAAGCATTTGAAATAAGTTCAAACAAAAAGGCCAACAAATATTACTGGCAGATTGTTGAGATTTTGTCTAGTAAACAAAAGGAATGTTGGCCTGGAAATCAATGAACCAAAATTAGTGTGTTGGAACCAATTGTGGTTCATTGATTTGGGCTTGTACAACCTTTAAAGGGAAAATGGTCTATTTTATCAAAAGAAGAAAGGGAATCACAGTAATCACAACAGCTGACTTGTGATTTGGTTATTGAACCAATATTTTCTTTTCCACTGTGAAGACATTCAGGATAGATTAAGAGATTCTTAATATTGTACTTTGAAATTATCTCAGTGGCCTCATGTGGATTTTTATATTAAAAAAGAAAGCACTACTGGGATTCTGTACTTAACCTTTTAGGTTCTTTTTGCACTTCTTTAATTCGATTTATTCAGTTCATTGATGCTGCTCTTTTCACATGAGCTAGCAAGCTGTCCAATGACAATATTTCTTCACGTCATTGAGGCAGATAAATGCTATCTACCTGCACCTGAGGGAAGTCTTTTGCTCTTGATGTTGATGCCTGTGATGACACCTTTCCCTTGCTGTTGCCCTTAAGTGTGCAGGATCCCAGCTGCCCATTGCAGTCCAACCTTCACTCTCTGTGGCTCTAACTCAGCACTCTGGACACCTAAACCACTTCTAAAAGTATAGCTACTGAGTTGGGAGGATGCTGGTTCATTGTTGATACATTGCTGAGACGATGACTAGATTTAGCCTAGGTTCACAGAAGGTTGGGTTTTCCTGTTGTCCACACAGGGTTTGTTCATTTTATGGAGGCTAGTGGTGAGAATGGCTCACATATTTGAAAACCAAATTTCAAATAAACTGATGAAATTTTATTCTGTGCTCAGTCATGAGCAACCCTCTCAACCTTCTATAATCAGATATGAAGAAGGCAGTGATGCAGAATAACATAAAAAATGCACTGACAGTTGTCCTGGTTTCAGCTAGGGCAGAGTTAACTTCTCAGTAGTGGTTACCGGGCTGTGGTTTGGATTCTGAATGAGGATGGTGTTGAAAACGCACTGATGTTTTGGATTTTGCTAAGTTGTGTTTGTCCTAAGGCAAGGAGATTTTTTTTCTTGTCTCACATTCTGCCAGTGAGGAGGTACCCCAAAACAACTGGGAGGGAACCTAGCTGGAACAGATGACCAGAACTGACCTAAGGGATATTCCACACCATAGGACATCATGCCTTGTAAATAAAGTGGGGGGAGTTACCCATGGAGAAAGACAATTTGGCTTCAGGAAGGCAGGTCTGTTGATCTGTGGATGGTGAACAAATGAATTAAGAACCACTTGTTTTTATCTTTTTATTTTCATTATTATTTTAATTTACCATTATTACTGTATTTTACTTTATTTTCAATTATTAAACAGTGTGTTACAGGTTTTACTTTGATTCTCCTCCCCTTTCCACCAAGGTGAGAGAGGTGAAAGGCAGGGGTTGAGCAAATTAAGCTGTGTGGCACCTAGTTTTCAGCTGGGCTTAAAACCAACCCCGTAGTACAATAACTATCAGACATTTCAAGAAATAAGCACACACAAAAATTGTGTCTCTGTTTATTTGGATCAGTGTAAGTAAAGTTTGCTTTCTTCAGAGCTATGAACTTATTATTAATGTGCCATTAATTTGGTGATGATTCACACAATAATTTTATTTTTATTTTTGTAGTGAAGCTCTGGTGTTCTTCGTTAATACCCAAAATTTTTTTCTTATGTTACAAAAATTAAAACAAAATTAGTTCAGTTAGTCAGAGCATGGTGCTAATTGTACCAAGGTTGTGAGCCCTTCACTTACAATTTGGACTGGATGATCGTTGTGGGTCCCTTCCATCTCAGAGTATCCTGTGATTCTGTGAAAACACACAACTCAATAAAATTTCTTTTGACTTAGTCATAAAAATTGACCTCCTGATTATGGCCTCCTTTTTCTTTTATAGTAATGATTAAGATACATAATGAAAATATTGCTAATTAAGGGTGTGACCCAGTTAAAATAAAAATAATATATAAGGAAAAAGAAAAGTCTGTTATTGACTTTTCAGTCTGATGAAACAGAGGGGTTTTTATCCTTCTGATCTAGTATGAAAAAGGACTGGGCTAATGCAAAGTGCACAAGCAAGAAGAAAATAAATTTATTTTCCATTTTGTCCTCTCTCACCTGAATATTTGTGCTCTGGTTTAGACTGTGAATAATGTTTGGAGAATAATTAGCAGTGTGAAGTATCTGGGACCTTTCAGGAGGGCTAATCAGTGTTTGGGACAGGAATGTTAACTAGTGATATTGACCACATTTTTTCACAATTATTATGTCTGTCCACAGAGAAAGTGACAGAACCTTCTCAGATGTACCATAGGTGTAATAGTGTTACCCTACAATGGCCTGTAAATAACTTCACATCCTAAGAGGTTCTAATCCTCAGTGCCAGATAAGCAAAAAATAGATGCCACTGGCTACACACATTCTCCTTTAGCCAGGAAAAGGCAGGAAGGAAAAATAAAAGTACTAATCTGTATGTACTGTACACACAAATTGATCAAAGTCCTCAGACATTTACTCTGCATTGTCATATCTGAGGAAAAGGATTGCACCTATTCTAACTAGCCTTGTTACAGAAAATGAAAAACAAACCAAAAAAGAACCCAACCAAACAAACAAAAAAAAACTACAAACAAAAAACCATAACAAAAAACCAACCGAACAAACAAAAAACCAACCAAACCAAACCAAACCAAACAAAACAAAACAAAACAACCTCAAAAAAAAATTAAAAAAAAAACCCAAACAAAAATCACCCACCAAAACCAAAACCAAAGCAGCATGTATCAGGGGACATACTATAACTCATGTGTAGTCCTGGGGTGGCATCAATACATTTTTTTCCCTTTTCTATATTGCCTTCTGCATGAGATGTCTCATATAGCACATACTTACGGCACTTACATATAGCACATGCACTTACTGTTATCATCTCCAGAAAAATAAATAGCTGGTACAGAACTCATATATCTGTATCCATTTGATACAGTTACATGTCAAATAAATATGTTTGATGTTAGAGCAATGCCAAATGGATGTTTCAAGCTTTGGAAAGTTCACTCCTGAACTGGAACTCTGCAAATACTCTGAATATCTTCGTCGTGTTTTGAAAATTTAGAACTGATCTTCTATGTGACATTGCACAACTCTTTCTGTCTCCAGGTTCTTTTTGCATATTCTATTTTGATTGTAGTCTTAATGCATAGATATATTCCCTTCAGGTGTACACACATGTTTGAAATAAAATAATTTTTAAGGCAATCCTGGTCAGAGCTTCAAAACAAGACCAAAGAGAAATATTAAATAATGTACTTTGTATTAGCTGTTGGAGACAACCTATATATTTAATCTATCAAGCTGTACTTTCCTTTCTAGTGCTAACAGCAGTGCAATCACAGAAGAGCCATCTCTACATATCTCACTTTGAGTCTTTATTATCAGGATGGAAAACCGTTCCAGCTGATAAGACTCTAGTTCTTGGTAGAAAGTTTTTTTTCAAATAGTTCCGCTAGGGTCAATAGGCATCAGCCAAGGATTTCTTTCTGGTCCTAGGAGTTTTTGTCTGTAGAGCTGGCACATTCAGAAACATGTGCATGTCCTTTAATACATTCAGGAGGTAAGGATTAGAAATCTATACTCCGCCTGCTTTTTCTAACAAGAAATTTTAATCAAATGATGATGTATAACAATGGTAGGATGCGGGAGACTGCTTTGGGGGGTGCGGACCCCCGGCTAGCTCAAGGGAGAGGAGTCCCTGCAGTTTCTGCCCGCCACCTCCCTAGCCTGGATAGGAAGGGAGATGAGGGTCCCCGTGGATTTTCTTTTCACCCAGTTCAGGCTGCGAGCTATGACCAGGAAAAAAAAGAGCGGTGTCCCAGCTGAGGGTGAGCAACGTAGGTTTATTCTTTCCCCACGAGCCTGTCTCTCAGCAGAGAGCGGGTTCGGGAGGGTTGCACCGTGGTTTTAACTCTCAGGGAGTGGTCACATTTGACCAATGGACAGAAAATTAAATTGATACATTAGCAGACTGAAAGAACAAACAGCTAATGAAAATAGAACACAGGAGGGATTTTGTATGTAAGACCAATAATTTTGCAGAACTAACAGAAAATGCTAGAAAGAAAAGGGCTGGGTGAAGTGATGGACAAGGAGAAAAGGGTGGCCCTGACAATCTTCTAAGGGAGGGGAAAAGGGATTGACCGGGAAGCTGGAAAAGTTCATAAACAGTGGGGGAGTACAGAACAAACCATCTGAATAATCATAAACTAATAAAATGAATCCCAACATCAGGAGATGACCCAATGGGAACAAGCGGAGTACTTCTGCTCTCTAGCTCATTGCAAATGTAATTTCAAAATACCTGGGTTGTTTTCACAGTGTTTGTGTAGTGTATGACAACTACCCAGTTATCTACACCAGACAAACCCCATTCTCTAGAGGCAGCTTTTCCTAAAAAAGGGTTTGGTACTGATCATCCCCCCAAAGCCGTGTTCACCACTTCTGCATATAAAGAAACTCAGCACTTTGACAGACACGGTCTTGCAAATCCAGCTGAGTGGTATAAGGCATGATTTCAAACGTTGTTTTGAGATGTCTCACACTAAAATTTGTAAGTATGTGAAGGCTCACAATCCACTGTAGTCACTTGAAGCTGATGCGTTCCATTTAATACTTCAATGGACTGAAAGCATTTATGCCACCAGTGATGGCATCTCAGGGCTTAGGCTTTGGAATTAGCTGACAGAAAGACATCATTAGACAGTTCATATCCTTTACTGGGCACTGGTAATTCAGAGTGGGTCCTGAACTACTTTTGGAGATCTGAGAAGAGATACTTTAAGTAGGTACAAGCCCCATTGCTTTTTATACTTCTAACTTCAGCTGGGATTCCAATTCAGCATGTTTCTGTTTGTGTAACTAGCTATATTGAAATAACAGGGAATCAGTGTAAAGCTGTTTTTTACAGGGTGTTTTGATTGTAAATTTTTAAAATGTGAGACTGTAATAAAACAAAACTCTTATGCTTATGTACATTTGTCAAAGATAAATGGATTTTTCTCTATTCTGTTAACAAAACATGTTCAAAATAAACATCATCCAGCCATTGGTTAATAGAAGAGATTTGTCAGGCATCAATGAAATGGGAGCAAAACTTTACTTTTTAGTTTGTATTTTAATAAATCGCAAGACTGAGTGTCTGAAGCCAAGGTTTTAAAACCATATTGAGGTTCCTAAATGGAATTGCTTTGATTGGCAAGATAATGCTAAGTAAGGCCAGCATTGCTGAGGTCAGTGAGAAGACTCCAGGGGAATAATCATCACAGGAATACAAAGACTTATGGTAACTAGAAAGAAGAACACATGAAACATTATAATCAGATACTATTTGTCCAGGGGATAAACATGTCAAAGGAGAAAGGTTTTGATAAAACCCCTAAGAATGGAAAATAATTGAACACAAAGAAAAATGTCAAAATCATAGAATTTTTTTCCATAGGGCTTTTCTGAAGACATTCAGCAATGTCTTCAGAAAACATTTTGGGTTTCCGTGTGGATACCTGCTTTTCTGAAGACATGCTCCATTTTAAAAACAAAGAAAAACCTTTTAAAATACAGCGGCTTTGAAATGCAAAGTCAAAATTACTAATATGTAGGGTGTGACGTCAAAAACAGGCAATTATGTTATGCACTGTAGAAATTATTAAGATACATAAATATTTATAAAGTACTAAGAGTCTGTGCAAACTTAAGATCTCATACCCATCCCAGGTCCCCCAGTCTATATTGCCACCAGACCGTGTGCCTTCCTCTACTTTCCAGCTTCCTCAACTGACTCTTTCCAGTATCTGTTTATGGTCTCATTGCTGAGCTTTAAGATCAAGAGAACAAATAAGAACAAAGAGACAAAAGTCAGGTGTAATATATGAGTTGGAATAATTCGTGCGTTTGTGAAATGTAATATATATTTCAGGCTTATGTGAAATATATGGTGTAATGTATGATATGGAATAGTTTGTATTCATGTAAAATACAAGAGAGATAAGTTTATATTCTTGAAGTTTAAAACTAAAAAAAACTGGGACTGGGGGGAGATTGCCTCACACAAGGAATGCACAGATGGCCACGGAGAGGAGGACCTAATTAACAAACGAAAAGATGTGACTCCTAAGGAGATGGACTGTTTCCAGAAGACAGTCCAGGAGATGAATATGCGATCAAGATAGCCAGAGACATCAGGAGTCATGCATCCAAAAACCAAGTTCCCGGCAAGACCATACATTCGAATACTCAGTTCCCGGCAAGAACATGCATCCAAATACTACCCCTAGATCTGCGCTCATTGCTCCTCTGAGACAGCTTTGTCCAGCTCCTCAAGACCACATGAATATGCGTAACTGTAAAAGGAAACGGGGAAACTCTGCCCCAGGCATGAAAACCTGTATAAAAACTGCCCGAGCAGACACAGACTCCGTGAACAGAGGGAGTTCGAAGCGATAGAGTTCAGACTGAGTGTTCACCCAGCGCCAGTCCCGGGGCCGATGCTGCTTTGTTTCCTTTTGATTGTGCCTATCGGGACGATATCTCGGTCGTGAAAAAAAAAAAAAAAATTTTATTAATTATTAAATTGGCTCTAATAAATATTACCTATAACATCAGGGAAAAGAGGGAGGCTGTGGGTAAAAGGGTAGTTGTGGGAACCCAGGATATTCCTCTGACCGCCCTGGGTGACCTGAGACCATGGCAGGGGGCTCACAGACCCTGGCACGGGGTCAAAAACACCTGTGCCTTTGATCTCAGCCAGTGGGAGAAATTACCAACACTGTGAAGATTTACAAGCCACAAGAGTTTGAGTAGAATGACCGTTAATTTATCACAGGGTGAAAAAGTAGATTTTTGGGGTTTTAGAATGGGGGTTCAGGAGGCAAGATGGAGGAACTTGGGCATGCCCAGTCCTTCCTTCTTCTTCTTCTTGCCCTCCATCTTCTGCTGTGATGGTGGCACTTTTTGATTGGTATAAAGTAGTTGCCAGTTGTCTAACATAGGTGATAGGTATTGGAACATTATTGTAAACCTAGTACACATAGTTTTCACTATAAGAACCTAAACACCGCCCGTGGGGGGGGAGACAGCCTGAACCTGAGCTGCTGAACAGACCTCAGTAGCTCAGGAAGAAAAATGTTATTGATAAGAAATAATAAACAACCTTGAGAACATGAACAGATCTCGGCTTCTTCTTTGGCTTCGGGCTGGGAGAAAATGGACTTCCGGGGTCTTTTGACACCCCCAGACCCTGACAGGTAGTAGGTGAGAATATTTTTACTACTGGTTTTGGAGACCCAAAAAACTTCTCCTGTCCTAGAAGGAGTGTAATTTGAAAGGGCCAGGTCTCCCTGAATTGTCACTGGCTGAGCGCTCTAAGGGGACACTTCATGCACAAAGCTGTGGGAGATGGAAATGGAGTTCCATTATACAATTTTTATGGAGTATATCTATATTTTAATATGCTTACATGGTTATGCACCAGTCTACAATGTTTGTTTATCCAGTCTGTTGCTTGATATGAAACTTTGCTTGTTTTAGGCAGGCTCCTGGCTTTTTTTAATGGATTGGAACAGTGTGTGCTGTGTGCCAAGTCTTTCTTCTACTCTTAGAGCGCACTTCATCTGAAGTAATACTCAGTTCTATTTGCAAGTTGCAGTTAACGACAGAATAGAAAATTTTATCTCAGCTCATATTTACTGGGAGCTTGTCACTTTCCTCTTTTTTGCCTTAAAATTCTGTTTGCAGTTACAAGTGCTCTATTGAGCCTTATTTTAGTTGGAAGCTGCTTTTCACAGCTTATCAGCTACAGTCAAAAGAGAAGGGAATTGTTCGAGCCTTTGCATTTACAACTGCACATTTGAAGTGCTCCTCTGCACCTTTACTATTATTCTTGTTCTATTTTAAAAAATCTTCCTGAGAAGAATATGAGATATGAGGGAGGTGATTCTTCCCCTCTACTCAGCACTGGTAAGGTCATACCTGGGATTCTGTATCCAAATCTGAATTCATCAGAAGAGACATAGATATGAAAAAGAGAGCCCAATCAAGGGTCATAAAGGTGATGAAGGGACTAAGGTATGTCTTCCCTGCCAAAAGACTGAGAGAGCTAGCACTGCTTGCCCTAGAGAAGAATAAAGAAGGTTTTTATTCATGTATACAAATGCTTGAAGGAAAGGTGCATAGAGGACAGAGACAGGCTCTTTTCAATGGTCTTTCCACAGGACCAAGGGTAACAAGCATAAACTGAAACACAGAAATTTCCATGTGAACTTCCTTACTGTGAGAGTGACCAAGCATTGGCATAGCTTTTCCAGAAAGATTGTGGAGTTTCCAATGCTGGAGATATTCAAAAGCCATCTGAACATGGCCTAGGGCAGCCTGGTTTAGATGGCAGTGCTTGAGCTGAGGAATTGCACAAGATGATCTTGGGTTCTCTTTCAGTCTTAACCACTCTGTCATTCTGGGAGATTCTGCATCCCATAGCAAAGCAAAACCAGTTGCAGTTGGTGGAGGCAGGGACAACCAGATACAAGATTCAGATGTGCAGGTAGTTTGTCCATGACATGATCAGTGAGCCTCACATACCTAAAAATACTGCAGCAGTTGTGCTGGATGCAATCTTTGAAACACACTTTTAAAAAGTAAAGCAAAACCTGCAAAAATAGGCACTTTTCGTATGGGAAAGAAAAACAATGAAGGCAAGGACCTAGGAAAAATACATAATCCAGAACTACTCATAAAACTTGGCATTTGAAAGCAATCTATAGGTCAAAGCAGACATTAATTAATTCTCAGCACTCCTTTGAGCAGTGGATGAGAAAATATTAGTTAAGCTGAAGAAAATAAACCAGTTAAATATTTCATCTCCTGTGGCTACATAACATGAAATCTTATGCCCTGACATTTTTTTCTATTAGTATTTCTTCAATGTTTATATTAATCACATTAATTTACTATCAGTTCTGATTTCAGTACATCTGTTTGTTTCTAAGCTATATTTCAGTTATAGCTGTGGACCCATTGTAGAATTCCAAGAAAAAAAGCAGCCTAACAATTTTTGCTCTGAAATGACTGCAGTAGGCAATAGTTGCTTTCTTTGTGTGTTCATTCCTTCCTGCTCCCATATTATTCATTAGACAATAAAACAGTTTTAGATGTAAGTCCTGTTTAACTGGTTAGTATTTCACAAGCATCAACCATTTGGTAAACACATTAAGCACAAAACTGTAGTGATGAGGAATATTTTCTGTTCTACAAACCAATGGTGCTGGTATGTAGAATCAGCCTAGTCTGGCAAGTCTCTTGCATATTCACATTAGCATTTGAGACTCTTCCAGTGCTCAAGGAGTGGATAATCCAACCAATTTTTGAACAGCCTGTCAAGCTGTTCATATGCTAAACTACCTCTCTATTTTGGTATTCTTGTCTAAATCTTTTGTGTCAGGTGCTGTGAAAGTACAGAGGAATAATAAAATGCTGGCTTGCTATCATTCTTTTCAGGCAAGCTTTAAAGGGGGAGCTCAGGTCCAATAAGGAAATCAGGCAGGCCTTCAGACTGATGGAAAACATTGTGATGGCACAGATCAAGTGGGTTATCATCTGAATGCATAGCAGGCACAATCTGTATTTTCTTTATTCCTTTGAAAAAGTTCTGGGGACGTAATGACAGCTTTCTATTTGCACATGGGCTCAAGGAATGTGAGTTGTGTTCTGTCCTGGCTGTGGTGGTAGTCCCTGCAGGCACATCCTCAAGAACAGGAAGGTGGGGGTCTCTGGATCGCACCCACACACCAACTGGCAGAATTGGCAAGCTGGCATTGTTTCCAGCCTTTGCAATTTTATCTTGATACATTTGGTATTTTTCCTCAATCCCCTATACTGAGTTGAATGATTATTAGTAAATTTCCACTGTTTCTAGAAAAAAAAAGTTAAAAGCCTTCATGCTTGTGGAGGTAAGATTAAAGGTACAACCTAGAGCTTAAAAAAAAAAAAAAAGACAGAGGAAAAATGATTTATGTTTCTTGATCACAATATTTTGTGAGAGCTTTCATGTTAAATGGTGGAATTTTCTGATTCTAGAAGACTGCAATATTCTATGAAGGGGAAAAGGTGCATTGTCCTGAATCCAGTGGGGTTTAACCCAGTACTCTCTTCATTAGACAAAAAATACTTTCCTTTTCTACTAACTTCTAGTTTCAGAATAAAACACATCTCATATTTTGAGTCTCTTCCTGTAACACAGAACTTGCAGCACACCATGTCAGAAATAAAAGTCATCCACAGAAACATTGCAAATCCTTAGTTCAGTGAACTGTAGCTAAATATGTGGATTGACTTTAGTCAAAGAGTTTGCATTTGTGTCTAGCACCAGTTTGACACAAGGAATGAATCTGCTGCTCTTCTCATGCACAGAATGATTGTGGTGAAGCGATTTGCAAAGGAACTGCTAGAAAGAATTCAACTTTGCTAATGCAGACAGAGGGACAAGGGTTTAACATTAATAACTGTAGATGCTTGCATATGGATGTGGAAGGGAGAAAATGCTTCATTTTTATTAGATATATAGTCAGCAAAGACTGAGCACAGGAGTTTATATGTAATGCTCTAGACACAGAAAATCAGCATTGAATTGAGCAAGAGCATAGCTCCAACAAGAGTTCAAAATTAAGTCAATCCCCTGGTTAGATATGTGATTGTTGCTTGCGCAATTAGCCTTGCAGTAGTACTAAGATGAGCTGAGAAGGATTTACTGACTGAGGCCAAGCCTTATCAGAGAAGCCTTTCCGGGTGTAGATTAATGTGGAAATGACTTTTGCATGCCTCAGTAAACTAGTGCATTAGTAGTAAAGACTTTTCTAAAATGCATCACAAAGGCCATTTTGCCCTGTACTAGACAGAACAGTTTGCCCTTTTTGCAGCAGATATTGTTGCAGATTGCCCCTGCTGACTGCACCAAAATTTAAAAAGTGGAGAATTTAATAAAAATCTGCCTTTTAAAAAATTATTTCAGTTTCTATTAGGTAAAAGAAATGGAGTCTTCAAAAAAAATCAGTACCTGGTGATTGATAATATAATCTAAAGAAATACCACCTGAAAGAGGAACACACAAAAGTTAAACAAGTAGAGAGGATTTATCAAAATGGAAGACCCAACTCTTTAACAGACAGAAAGTTGTGGGGAAGAACTGATAAAACAAGAGCAAGCTAACAAATGGGAAAAGAAAGGGGCAAATAAGTCATTAAGCAGGGTTGGCTAAACACAGTACAATGTTATGAAAAAGAGCAACGCATAATATATTTGGGTAGGATTTTTGGTAAAGTATTTCCAAAAATTCAAGGTATCTTCTTATGCCTATCAAATTTTCTGAGCAACTAAAAAGATTGTGAACAACTTTTTGAAATCTTAAAGCAAATAATTTTAGAAGTTCTGAAGTAAATCACTTCAAAGTGAAAAGAAATGTGATTTAGGTACTTTTGTACACACCCACCATGGTGCTTCACAAAAATGCCCACTTAATGTGTCAAATGCAGAAAAGAGATTTGAATTGCAGGTGCCTCTGAGGTGGACAGTGTAATATATGAGTTGGAATAATTTGTGTGTTTGTGAAATGCAATATATATTTCAGGCTTATGTGAAATACATGGTGTAATTTATGATTTGGAATAGTTTGTATTCATGTAAAATACAAGAGAGATAAGTTTATATTCCTAAAGTTTAAAACTAAAAAAACGGGACTGGGGGGAGATTGCCTCACACAAGGAATGCACAGATGGCCACGGAGAGGAGGACCTAATTAACAAACGAAAAGACGTGACTCCTAAGGAGATGGGCTGTTTCTGGAGTGACCTTGCAGCCCTGGGCATCGATGGCCTGAGGCTCCTTACCTCGCTGGCACGATCCTTTGGCCCGGCTCTGAAAGTGGCCCCTCCCGAGAGGCCCACAGCCTACTGGGGTAGTGGTGCAGCAGGGCCGACTACGACAGCCAGCAAGCCGCCGCGTGAGGGTTGCCAGGAGCAGCAGTGCGCTGTGATCTGAGGCAAAGGATGGAGATAGGTCAGAAGCTTGGTGTCACAAGGAGGTTTATTTCCCTGAGGGGGACCAGCAGCAAATGGCACCGACCACAGGGTTGCACCAACTTATATACGGGGGTGGGGCCCACAGAACGGACCAATCACAGAGGAATGAAGGAGGAACAGAAGGCGGGACATTACAGTACACGAACCAATTGGGGTTACAGAGGGAGGAGGCTAACATAACACAACCAATGATCTGGGGAGAAGTCCATAATAGACATGGAAAGGCCTGGAAATAGGGGAAGAGTTTACAATGACTGACAAGGCAAGGAGGCAGGGTTTCCCTGACAGGCAGGGAAGGTTCTAGAAAAAGGGGCCGACTGGGGAATGAGGGACAGGTCTGAGGGAGGTTCACAAAATGGTCAAAACCATTGTACAAAGGGGGTTTACAGAACTGGAATAAACCTTTTTTAGATAACAGAGCCAACAAATCGCACCACCACACCCAAGGACAGTCCAGGAGATGAATATGCGATCAAGATAGCTAGAGATATCAGGAGTCATGCATCCAAAAACCAAGTTCCCGTCAGAACATACATTCGAATACCCAGTTCCTGGCAAGAACATACAGTCGAATACCTGGTTCCTGGCAGAAACATGCATCCAAATACTAAGTTCCCATAACCCTTCAATCTGTGCTCATCGCTCCTCCGAGTCGGCTTTGTCCAACTCCGCACAGAGAAAGAAGACCACATGAATATGTGTAACTTTGAATAGAAATGGGGAAACTCTGCCTCAGGCTTGAAATACTGTATAAAAACTGCCCAACCAGAGACAGTCTCCGTGAACGGAGGGAGTTCACAGCGATAGAGTTCGGACTGAATGTTCACCCAGCACCGGTCTCGGGGCTGACATTGCTTTGTTTCCTTTTGATTGTGGCTATCGGGACCATATCTCGGTCGTGAAATAAAATTTCAATTTTTTAAATTATTAAATTGTCTCAATTATTTACGTATAACAGGCAGCATGGCCTAATCTATTACCCTTTTCTGGGAAATGCTATCTGGCACCTGCTTGGTTATTCAGTTTTGAATATCAGCATGTGCATTAAACAGCTGCTTAGCCCAAATGAGTGATAGAAAATGCAAGTTTGACCTGGTGGTGAACACATCATGGGGAAGAGTAACACTGATGTATATGTGTGACCATGACACACTTACAGTCACACATTTTTACAGGTGTCAGTAAAGAGTCAGTGAGCTTACAGAAGAGAAATCTTTAGGGAATTCTGTAACACATTGGTTAGGGAGACTCTTAAATTCAAGTGGCTTCTAGAGCCTAGGGAAAATGTATCACATATTTTTGCCTTGTTCCTAGACTGCAACCATGTATGGACTGGGGTACATTTACATGGCACTCCTCACCATCTGTCCTTAGCCAGCTCTGTATTGACTCTGGTTGAGTTCTGGGACAGAACTTTAACAGGAAAATGTTTTGTCTGTTCTACCACTGCAGACTTGTCCATCTCTCTATCTCCAGTTCAAATAAAAATATCTGGGCACAAAAAATCAAGGATCATGTTGACCTGTGAAAGGAAAAATGAAAAAGCATGAGAATTATAAAGTCATTAACCATATTAGAAAAATTCTTGCCTGAAAGATTCATAGTTAAAAATCATTTTAAATGAGGTTCCATGCAGGTGTTTGCTCAGACAAGGGAAAGAAATGCCTGGAGTCATATTTCAGTGGCCTCACCTCTTTTTTGGCCTGAATGGAAAAGCAATGCTAGAGCTTTAACTTTTTATTTTTCTAGAGATGTCATTGCTGCTATTACCAAGAATACTGAAATAGGTTGCAAGTTTAAGAAGTAAAGAATATGTGTAGGAAATACCTCAATTTGAGGTCAGAATAACAAACATATAAATCAGCTCCTTCATGTATTTCCACATGAAAGAAGCTGGATCAGCTGGACAAACTGAATCTGATTTGTTGACTATTATATGGGAGAAATTTTATTGCATGGGAATAGAGTAGCAAAATACAGTGCCTAAATGCCGCAAGGAGTCCCAGATATCCCAGATAATAGACTGCATCATGATTTGATAACATTGTCAGTTAATAAAATTGTCTGTTTCATACCCAGCTAATGGAGAGTGTGAATTGCATGAGACTGTCCCATGGAATCCAGAGCTGTCAGGGCACATCAGAGAAGACATTCAGTAAAATTTAGCATGAAAGATTTTTCTGTGTCTTGTCCTCCAGGACTCACCCACCCTCTTATCTCCCTCGGAGTATGTTGCCTCTTCTTATAGACTGTACACAAAATCCCTGATCTAGGAAGCTGGTATCTACAACAACAATCACATAGAGCTGTATGAATCACTGTCTTCTCTCTCTCTGCAGTAATTTAGAAGAAGGAGAGGTCAGAAAAACCCTGTAAAAATCAGTCTTGTCGAATATTCATGGATGACAGAGATAAGCGACATTCATCTAAAACTGGAGTTTCACAAACATTTTATGTTCAAGGCTACACTGTCAGCACAAGGAACTGCACAAGGAGCTGCTTTTCACAATGACAGAACTACTTGGCTCAGGCATGTCTGTCAGATGAAGAAGAAAGACAAGGAGGAAAAACAACACATCTGAAGATGTAGTTACATTTCCCAGCAGGGTCCATAGCTCATTCACACTTGCTAAATCACACCCTGTGCCTCCTTTCCCTGACTCATTCCTGTAGCTCTGGGTCCTGTTGGGAAACCCTGCAGAAACAGAATAATTCCCTGGATCAAAGCAGTAAAAACTTTCTGCTTCCCATGAACAGGGAGGGATTCTGACCCTCCCTCTTCCACTCTAGATTCACTCTAGATTTCTCATATGTAGTCCTGTTAAACAAGACTTTTAATCCCCTCATTTGTCTGTAAATCTGGTGCATGTATAAAGCAAATTAAAAGCATCTGGCTAGCTAAATTTGGTTATTGAACAGCAGTTAATTTTTTCCCTTCTAAAAAGGGGGGGATAACAAAATTAATTAGAGAGGCCAAAGAAAAATTTCAAAGGGACCATTTCTCTGCTTAGCAAAACTAATACTATGGATGAGTAAATATTTTTACTACTGGTTTTCAAGTAATTCTTTTTTTCATGACTTTTATTCTAATACGTAATATTTTATACTAAGGAAAATGCAAATAATTTTTTGTTGTTGTTGTTGTTGTTTTGTTGGTTTTTTGGGTTTTTTGGTTTTTTTTTTTTACATAAAGGAAAAAATTATAACCATGAGACTTTAATTCTGATTTTAGTGGGTAGGTCATTTGATTGAAGACAGTATGTTTGTCTTCTTTTGCACTTTAAGAGCCAATAGCCATGGGCTTTTGACCACTTTAGGATTTCAAATGCATCTGGAAAAGATTTTAAAGCACTGAGAAGTTTACTGACTAAAGAGATAGAGCTTTGGTTGGGTTGCTGGTTTGGGGGTTTTTTTTTGGTTGTTGGTTGGTTTGTTTTGGTTTTCATGCAGCATTGTAGAATTTGCCGTTTGAAATAGATGCATATCTTCTAGGTCACTCAAAAATATTTAACATAGTTTTCATAGTGCTTTGCTATTTTTGTTGTTCTGTAAAGACTTACACGGCAGTTTCTGGTTGGCTGGGAGTACATAATGGTAATGTGGTATTCCTGCTTCTTTTCAGCTGTTCTACGAGCTGGAAAAGACTTCTGGAAAGAAAGGAGAAATGTCAGCTTTATCTTTTGTCTGTGACAAAGAATAAAATGAAGAAGGCATCGGAAAATTTTTAAGGAACACAAACTGTCTGCGGGGAGAGGATCAAAAGAAAAAAAACATGGTGTTAATACCTGGAAACACACAGGTGAATGAAAGTGCTTATGTGGGAAGAGATTTGTACATTATTGCCCAGGTGTTTAAATTTGAGAATCCTCATAAACTCAGAAAACTCAGTAAGATTATTCAAATGTTTAAGATCTCTCATTAAATTACAGTTTTGATATGGCTTTTGTACAGTTAGTGGGATATAGTTACATATAATTTATGGCATTATGAATAAAGCTTAATGGGAGATGAATTATAAAGATGAGTTAATGGACTTCTTTCCCTCAGGATTAGGAAACCCATTGTGTATCTGTTAATGCCCCCTCCAAACTGAATATTCCCTCGTTACCGGTTGATTATAAATGTTCATGATGCACCTGGCTAACTAATATTTTCCAGCTTAATTCTAAAGAGAGAGTCCTCCTCCTTCAGATTTTTCATCAGCTGGTTAATCATTAGTCGCCTGTACTAGAATTATAATTTCACACAGAACAACTCCATCTATCTCAAGTGGACTAAATCCCTCTCTACATGAGCTTGCCTGCATGGTGAGTCTCTCAGACAGCTCTTCAAAACTTAAAGACACAGTAAATTTAGCTGTTTTGTTCATGAAATCTAGTGATTTTCCCCATGCTTCCCTCGCCTAGCTCAATTAGAACCTTTTTTTTTTTCTTCTGAGATTCATCATAGACACTGCTTCTTGGTGAAAAAAACCCCATAGAATATTATTATTACAATTAATAAAGTTGTATTTCAAGCTTGAGTGCAGCTCTGATCGAAATACTAGTTTCAGCTGCAAAGGAAAATCTTTATGCTGAGTTCAAAATTGGTCAAAAAATTGGCACTGTAAATGGAAAAACCTTTAAAATTTAAAAATAAGTATTTAAAGTCCTGTTTCCTAGCTTACAATATTAAATTATTAAATTATTTTAAATTCTTTTCCAAATCATTTTCCATAGTTCCATCAGAGAAAATCTCTTGTGAATCAAATCCAGAAAGACACACAACTCTAAGTGTAGCAGCTCATTGTTTAACTTCATATGGACTTTGTGTACATGTTGGTTCAATATTGCTTGTAGACTATAAGTGGGGAGGGATCCATGGAAAACAGTTTGTCTTCATATCAAAATGATAGTACCATAAACTTCAACCCATTTGTTTTTGATGTTCATATTCATTTTGGCCATTAAAC
The DNA here is from genome assembly GCA_013400585.1 of Chloropsis cyanopogon. Lineage (NCBI taxonomy): Eukaryota > Metazoa > Chordata > Aves > Passeriformes > Irenidae > Chloropsis > Chloropsis cyanopogon. Next base: position 20,420 of record WEZZ01031250.1, read on the forward strand.
CTTATCTTTCATTGCTCAGGGTTGTCTTAATTTCTCTTCTTTTCTTGCACTCTGCTTAAGTGATAACTCACCAACCATAAAACAAGGACTGAGATACGGAACCCAGGGCAGATATTGTATAAAATTTCCATCAAAACCATGTCCTAAGGCACATCATAAGTGATTTAGGGACCATTTGTGTGTTAGATTTCGAGAATAAATGGTGGCTTCTTCATTAAACTATTCAGCTCTCAAATGTGCATTTCTGAAGTGCCAGTACCACACCTGTCACAAAGCAACCCCATATAGGATGCAGCATTTCTGTAAAAGAAAAAAAGAAATAAATTAATAACACTGGAAAATTCCAGTGAGCAATTCCACAGTAAAGGTGTTCCAAATATATTGTTATTGAGTAATACTGATACATGTATGTCAGGAAAAAATGTTTAAGCATAATAAATATTCCACCTATGTCTGTAATCTCATTTTTCTTATGATTCTTGCTGTTTCAAGAAAGGCAATTAAATACACTGACAATAGTACAACAGTCTTTTGATCAATCCCACTGTTCTCTATATAACTGTCAACTAGTTTGGGTTAAATTGCTCCTCTATCTTAACCAGATGAATAAACATTCAAACAAATTTTGGGTTTTAATCAATTTATTGAAAGCATAGATTGAATCTAAAACTAATTCAGCAGCTTGATGGGAGGAATTTAAATTCATTTTGGTATTTGATCAGATTTTATTTTTCCATCAAATCATATTTTATGCATCCATATTTTGGCAGAATTTAATGATTAATAAGGCATACAACAGTATAAATGAACCATGAAACATCAATCACATTAGAAATCACACTAGACTATTTTATTTTGTTTAAAAATATATGATTGCATTGTTTTGACTATATTCTTCTTACATGCATTTTACTTTGTTATTTGTCAAGAAAAGCAGGTTACCTGCAGGTCTTAAATATTCCTCATTTTGATCCTGATCCTCCGTAGTGTTTCCTGAGGTTTTTCAACCACGTTGAGAAGTCAAAGCTTCTGTGAGCTTTGATGAGAGCCAAAACCTCTCATAAATGAATTCATAAATATAAGGAAAAAAGAACAATACCACTATTGTGGATATGCAGGAACATAGAATAATATTTAAACATTTTATCATTTTATCATTTTCCAAGTTTGTATTGGAATTAAGGAACATTTTAGAAAGCACATATGAAATATTTTCTTGCAAAAATGTTCAATAAAGGTCAATAAAGAAGGCCTCTGAAGTTTAAAGAAATCAATCTGAAAATTCACAAAACTTGTAAGAATTTCGGGAAGAACTCCTCAGACTGACGTATGCATACTGCAGTGTCAGAGAAATATAGAAAAAATGTGCATCAAGTTGCACATTTGCAAGTTGCATCAATATATAAAGGTTAATGACCACAAGTGTTGAAGTCCATGACCTTGTTGAAATAAAAAAATATCATTTTCCATTAATCAAAATTGCAAGATATGAGAACCTATAAAGCTCCATGAGCATACTGCACCTGAAAAACTCCTAAAATTTTCCCTACTCACAGAACAACTTTTTGATTATTTGCACCGCAAAAATATCCTTTTAGGCTACTTGAAATTGTGATGGAACTGCTGTTTAGTCAGTACTTTTTCATTTCTACCATGTCTTATCTCTAGTTTCTCCTGAAAAAAAAATCATATGTTCATGAAAATAGTGAAAAATACAACACTTCAATAACATTTAAACTTATTAAGGGGTTCTTGCAAAATACTAACCCAAATCTGTTGTAGAAATACAAGAATATGAAATAGGACATATCCCCTGTTTAGTGTTCTCCCTAGAGAACCTATTTAACTTTTCCAAAACTATATTATCATTCATTATTTAGATCTATACACTCTCCTTACCAATTAAATAAGAAAGTTTTTGACATTTTGCTAAACTCTTGGCCTCAAAGGCAGGCTGTGGCAGTAAATTTCCAAAGCCTGAAATCACATTGTGTGAAAAGTATTTCTTTTCATCCTTCCTTCTCATTTTTCAGTCTCACTAAGTGATTTCTTGTTCCTTTGTTGAAAAGAGAACTAGAGTTTCTCTCTTATCATCTCTTCACCGATTATCGTTTTATATGCTTTTGTCATGAACCTTCTTACTCCTTACCTTTCTGAGGCAAGTAATCCAAATCCATTAAGCCATTCTTTCAAAATGGAACTTTCCAAGGCTGGTAATTATAGTTATTGCCAGTCACTGATGTTTTTTTCCCACTGGTTCTTTTTAATTTTTTTTTTTTTTTTTTTTTTTTTTTTTTTTTTTTAAGAGGGGGATGTTTTTTAATTATTTCATCTCACAAAAAAATATTTANTTAGATAGAGGGAAGGATTCTCAATAGTATCTCAGCTAAAAACAAATTTATAAAGCATGTTTTCTGTGGACAAGTATAGATATTTCTGGTGTGTTTACTTTTCCAAAATATTTTACTAAGCAGAGGTTTTCCTTTAAATATCATAATTTTGAACCCAGAAATTTTTTGCATGTTCATACTTTTCCTTGAGTGTGAAGTACTTTCAGTTTACCAATAGTGAATGTCATATGACATTAAGTTATATTTTCAGGACACTCTGAAGTTCCTCACAGTATCACAGTAACAGTTCTCACAGTAAACTGTTATGGATCATACTTGGTTTATTCAGCAAAAGATTGTGAATTTGGTAGAACTTAGGCATTCCACTCTTCCTTTTAGCAAATTCTGACAGTTTCTTTGACTCCTGGTAAGATATGTTACTGGGGAATAGGTCAGAAAAAAGCTGGATGCAATTTTTCTCCAATTTATTTGAAGGTGTGAACTGAAGCAGCTAAGATGTAGCAGGGAATTTGTTTAACAGACTTTATGTTGCATAAAATACTTTAGTTACTAAAACACAGCCTTTTCTTGATTTTTTACAATAAATGGCACAATGGCTTAAGGCAAAATTTAATCATCACTGATTTATCCTACTGTAGAGCCGCTTCTTCAAACTTCTCAGTTTTCCAGAAAAGTCTTACTTAACAAGTGGTGCCAGGAGAGATATCCATGGGTTGATGTCTCTGCTGTTAAAAGAATTGCTGAAAGAAAGGAAAACAAGAGACATGTTTGTTTGCCTGTCAAACCCATGCCAAGTTAGTTTGTTAGCTTAATTATGTTATTTGTACAGGTTGGGTAACTGTGGTAACTCTGCCTGCCCCAAAATAAGAATTTTCTTTCTCCTTCAGGGACATGCCCACCACAGAGGGCTCAGGGAGCTCAGGGACTCAGGAGCTGCCCTGCTGCCCTCTCCTGCCCTGGCTGCGAGACCCTGCACTCCTACCCCTGCAGCCCACAGACTCTGCAGCCCCTGGATGCCATCCCCCAAGCATAAACTCCAGAAACTCAGCACTGAGCCCAAACACCTCCATTTCATTACATTAGGGATGTTTGGGTTTTTTTTTGGTATTTTTTTTTTAAATAGAGGCAACTGCTGGCCCCGTGTCACACTGTGTGCAGCAGCTCACAGCCTCAGGCAACCGACATGCTGACACTTTGACAGACAACCTGGGAAATGAATGTTGATCTTGGGAAGTGAGGGGGAGGACTGTGAGCTGTGGCTGGCATCCCAGAAGTAAACCTTCCCCAAGTGGGAATAGCACCCGAAAGCCCCAGTGCTACCCTGTTGATGGCTATTGGTGACTGATCTGCAGGACGGATCCTGCAGGGTCTTCAAATATTGAGAATTAGAGCAGCAGTCTTGTCTCTGTCTGCAGTCGATTTTCTAATACTTCGCTACAGAGATACTTGCAGCACTGGTGATTTCAGTCAAAGATTTCCAATACCAGCTGAACAGGATCACAGTTTAGAGGGTTTGGTTTTGGTTTTTTTTGGTTTTTTTTTTTTTTTTTTTTTTTTTTTTTTTTTTTTTTGTTTTTGTTTTTTGTTTTTTGTTTTTGTTTTGTTTTTTCTTGGGGGGGTTTTTTTATGGGTTTTTTTGTTTGTTTGTTTGTTTTTTGTAGGTGGAATTGACAGGATAAAATGAGGAAAAAAATGTGTCTTATGTGAATGTTCTCTGCAAGCTTCCATTTGAATAAGAAAAATATTTTCATTCCTCTGATATCACCAGAGGAAGGTGTAAGAAACTAAATTATAACACAAAAACATAGCTCAGGAAACCTGTAGCTTTGAGTGGTAGTTAGCTGAGAGATTTTTAAATGTATTTTTCATTTCTATTGCCATTAATTCTTTTGAAACAAAATCAATCCCTCTACAAGCTAGCTTCTCTCTCCGTTTTTCTTGGGCAGCAAGACTTTATGTCATAGGAGAGAGAGGCCAGAGTAGCTTTGTGTACTTTTTCTTAGGGCTTCAAGGCAGCGATGGTTGCCTGAGTTGTAAATCAGAGAAATCCAAGGGGACTTTAAATTTGCAATGGCCTTCTAGGAGTTCAGAACTGCCCAGGATCTCCCAGAGAGCCTGCAGTCAAGCCCTTTCTCTCACTTTTGGCATGCTCAGGAGATGCATATTAACTTCACATAGCCTGCACACTGAAATAGCTGTCCTTGGATCACACACACAGCTTCCAGGATTTCGGCTGTAGCATTTGTAATTTGAAATAAGATACATTTGTTTCAATAATTCTTTGTCAATTGAAATCTGGGAAGAATAGTCAACACTCTGTAGACAAACTATATTGTGTCTTCTGTATGTTTCTGAAAGTGGATCACTGTCTGACTGGTTCACAGGAAGAATGCCTCTAGAAGAAGGCAGAAGTGCAAAATTGGTATCTTCCACCTCCAGATTCTCAGTTTTATTATAATTTATTTCAGGTCCTCTGAAGTCCAGGTTACCTGAACTCAGGGCACTTTCCTCACTAAGCTTCGGCTCCAAAGCCTTTGTTTGCCTCCTCTGAGGAGACATTCACTTGACAAGAGCTCACTCAATGTCAGGGCCCTTGGGGCACTGTTAGGGTTTACTGGTCCTGACCAGCCTCACCTGGGACTCCCCTAATGTCCCATGTGCCCAGGGGCTCTATTTAAGCTCTGCCTGGGCTGTTGCCTCCTTATTTGCCTCATGCTGAAGTAGTTGTTGTATTCAGTTTTGTTCTCTACTCAGCCTGAGTTCCTGCAGTTTTCCTGCAACTGACTTTGATCTCACCTTGCTTTATGATCCCTGGATGTTTGGACCTGTTCTCACTAATCTTGCCCAGGTACTCTGGGTTTGTAGAGGAGGTGGCAGAGGGTTCACCTTGATTTCTGGTTCATATTCCTCCTCCTGGAGCATCCTGTCTTATTGCTCCACAACAACCAGTACATGAAAATAATTTATTTCCACTGCAATACTTTCTCAAGAAAAATGTTTGGGGCACATGCCTAATTATTACTCTAACCATCTCAGGGTTAACCACCTCTTGCCACCAAAGCTAGGTTTGTTACAAGAGTCCAGAGGGATGTAGGGAGATGAGTGTGCTGCCAGGCTTGCCTGTAAGGGGTTGTCTGCATGGCAGGGGTCTGGGAAGTAATAGATAGAAGAGTCATAAAACCAGTGTTATATCATAAAAACAGTTGGTTTAGGGATAGCTTTTTTGGGATACAGTTTGCTGTCATATTTCATTCCCAAAAAGTCAGTGTTCACTAAGATTTCTCACTGCACCTCTGTAAGGAAGTTTAAATTAAGAGCCTATCAATTTTCAGCATAGTGGTTACCAGTGTGTGCATTTTTCAGAAGCAGAATAAGAATTCTGTGTTGAAATGGTGATCTGTGACATTACTGTTGGTCAGCTGCTGTATAATTCCACACTGATGAAAGAAATGCTGACTACTGCTTGTAAATGAATTTTCCTAGAAAAAGTAATAGGGAAGAAACTTCTGACTTTTCAGTATTTGCCTCTAAAGGTTTGAAACAGGCGATGCAGGAAGACACCAGATAGTAATTTTTCAAGGGAGTTTTTTTTTTCAAAAATAAAAGTCTTTCTGAATAGGATAAAATATTTCAGTCTGACAGCAAGAGATAAACCACCTTGAATATTAAACAACAAAATACTCTGTCTCTGTTCTGTTGTAATAACAATAATGTCATAAGATAAAATCAGATTACAAAAAGACTTTTGACCTTTTGTTATTTAGTCTGATATTTTAAACAATTAATTATGAAGGAAACAACATATGGGAGGAAAGAATAAAGCTGCTAATAAATAAATCTATTTGGTAGTTTACTGTTTTCTTGCATAGAATTTGGAGATAGCAAAACCTTACTGGGTAGTCTTTAAAGTTTGCTTTCTAAGCAGGCTTGACAGTGCATTGGTTTATGACCACCTATGTCAGTTTGTAGACATGTTCTAGAACTTTTGGAAAATGTTTGTAATGAATATCTATCAAATTACCCTTCCACATAAATCAAGAGTTTTTAAAGTCATTGGGAAGACTGTAAAACCTCCCATGTAAAAGGGAGCCAGAAGTAGAAGAGCTTTTATTAAAATTGTAGATTTTTTTCTGAGGGTAATCGGGAGAAATGGTACAGGAAATTTTTGTTACCAGAGGTTCCAGCTAGCAGGTTCTTTGTACAGCTGGCCAGTCTGAAATAACCAAAATGGTATTTCAGTGATTAATGACAAATTGCTCAATGTCTCATTCTTGTGGCTGGTATTCTGAACATCTTGAAGTCAAAATATCAGGTTTATCAGACATTTTGGACTTACCTTATTCTCCTTATATACATTCCGGGCCATTCAGAAGGAAACTAATTTTGTTTGTGACTGTCACAATATGGTCTTTTTTTCAGGACATCACTTTACAAAATATTTTGAGAAATTGCCATTCTTCTGGGTTTTCTGTAAGCTGAAAATCGCTGGTGTTTATAATGAATTTCCATCTATTAACATATGTTGTCTCCAGAAAAGGAATCTCTTCCTATAGTGTTGTACCTATGTGAATAAAAATTATAGAATAAAACTTATAGTGGTTTCCCATGCAGTACAATTTAGTGGGCTCAGACATAGGAGATGTGGTTCATATTTTTGTTTTCATTCTGATGTTACTTAGCCCAAATCTCCCCAATTTCTATTTTATATTTAGAAGAGTAAATAAGAATGTTGACCTCTACACCACTGTTTTGAATCCAAACAAATCTGGGAAATACTTTGTTGAGAACAGGAACAGATGTTTTGAGTGGTTTTTATTGCTGGACCATCTGCACTAAGAGTTGGTGACCAAAACAAGCCATCTCAGTTGTCATTCAAGATGTTAAGCCTCAACTTGGGAATGGAGTTATAGTTGATCTCATGGGTAATAGGCACAAAAGTTTATAGTAAGTTGTCGAATTCTGGTGTAAATTGTTTTTCCTATATAGCATTCTTAAGAAATAGCACTTTAGGTGTGCTCAATGCTGAAACATCTTTCTATTTGATTGTTTGACTCAGGGATTTTGCTACTGGAATGTGTCCATTGTTTTCAGTAACTGGACTAGTGTGTCATGTGCATGAAACTCGAGTTCTCCAGCTCCTTCCTGAAAGGAATTTCTCCTGAGTCAATGTTCTCTGTATTGTTACTCATGTTTTTCCCTTTGATATCTATGCCTAATGAAATAAGAAATGTTTCCCCAGTGTAAGGCAGATGAGGAATTATTTTAAATGCATAGGAAGACCCTCTCTTTTACAGAAAGATCACCAGAGGATTGGAGTTGAGAAGAAGCATATGGTGTTCGTTCCAGTACTCAGGGTTTTGAGCAAGTAGCTTATCCCAGCAAAAGCAAATATCCAAGTATGTGGAGTCATCCAGAAATAGAGATCTATAAAGAGGAGAAGAAAAATCTTCAGGCTAGTTCTGGAAAGGTATTTTTTGCAAGAGCAGTTGCCCTAGTGATCTATCTAAGCTAATAATAGCTGGGATTCCATCCACAAGGGGGAGATGTGTGGCATGGTATGTTTATCCACTATTTGTTCCTGTGATTTAATACATTCATCATTGAATCTAAGTTCAAACATTGATCTGATAACTTTTTATGGGTTTATTTTCACTGTCAGTGAAACTTTGAGGGATTTGCAAGCATTAAAACTTTTTAAAAATTATTATTATTATTCCAGAAGCTTATGAAGATCTTTCTGTCTGTTTAGACAAAAAAAGAGCTAAAATTGTCAAGGGTTGTACAGTTTGGTTAGTGTGGGTCCTTTGTGTTATGTAACTTTTCTTTGGTAATAACTGGTACCAGTGACACAAAGCTTAGCTGAAATTTCAAGGCAGAGTGCTTGTTTTTTGTAGTTCTTTAGCTTGGTGAATGATCATATATTTCTTTATGACACATAGACTAGCTGCCTTAATATAATTTCATCCTGAGTCATAAAAGCTTGCCAAAATCTCAACTAATATGAATAATTTACATTGATAAACAGTGTTACAAAATGCTTATATTACCCATTTAATATGTTCTGTCTTCACTGAATTCAGCAATGCATGTACTTTTCCAGTTAAAAATTAGTTAGCATTATGCCCGCACTCTTTTTCAGAAAATTATAGTACATTTTCCTGCAGAAATGTTTCATAGACTTATACATACATATGTGTGAGTATACATTCATACTAGTCTTGGAAAAATATGTGTAGGGTTTTTTAACTCAATTGCAGCAATTGAGTGTGTCTGTTAAAAATTCCTGTGGTTGTCAACAAGCATAGCAACGTACTTAAAGTATTCATCAATGATGCCTCCAGTAATAAACTATTTAAATAGAAAGTTAATAAATGTTGTATGGGAAAACACGTCATTAAATGTCTGACTAGAATCTGCAAGGTGTCTCTACATGAATTGAAGTGCCCAAGGGCAAATTACAGGCTCTTGAACACAGAAAGAAAATGTACATTAAAATCAGATGCTGTTCTGGCTTTGGAAGGCCTTGTAAAACATTTAATATTGTTATTATGCAACAGGTTGCCCAGAGAAGCTGTGGATGCCCCATTGCGGCAGTGCACCTTCACAGTCAGCACTGCGGGCGGGGAGCAGCGGACCCCC
>WEZZ01031250.1:37786-47790 GCA_013400585.1 Chloropsis cyanopogon
CACTGCCCCCACTCATTGAATGACAGACACCCACAACCTGGTTTGGATTAGTGTCCCTTGAGATATTTTGTGTGTTTAGAAGGGATCTACTCCACAGAAAAAAAAAAGCTTGGAAGGCACTACAGAAATTCACCAGGAAATTATTTTGCAATTCCCAGGAAAGCCAGGTCTAGTAAGGTGTTCAAGCAGAAAAAAATGGGATTCCTGTTAAAAGGTACTCTAGAAACTGATATTTTCTTTTCCTTCTTCAATCTAAAACAGGAATCCTCAGAAATATTGGCTATCCACATGAAAAGAATTTCAGTTAGCACATCTTTTATGGCAGTCTGTGAGCTGAAGGCTAGATAGATTCAACTGTCCAATATCTGGGTGTATCCAATATTTCAGCTTTGCTGACAAACTGAAAGGCCAGTTATTTGCAAAGTCCCTGGAGGCACTCAAATAGACAAAATTTAACTTTAATCTTTTGGAAGACATCTACTTTGCTGCAAGCAAACACACTTTTTTCTCTTGAAACTGTATTTCAAGTCATGAAGCACAAGCCTAGTGATCTCTACAAAATTTCAGTTAAGCTCTGGTGTTTCTTATGGGATGTGTGACTGTGGGTGAGAAGTGACGGTTGTTACAGTGAATCTGATGTTTAGGCAGGACATGGGGAAGGTGCATGGTTCTCAGTACACTTAATAGGAAGATGTTCTAAATGTATTTTATTATAGAGGCAAAGGGAAAGCTAAGCATGGAAAACAAGTTCAAAGAACAAAAAATACAGTAGATAGTTCTGGCATTCAGTGGACAGGAAGTGTCAACATTGCAGGCCCTACCTCCCATGGATTCCTATCTGCAGCCCATTAACTTGACAGGAAACTCCAAGGTGCTCTGCATCTGGTTCTGGATCAGCAGATTGCACCTAGCAGTCATTTAATGTGTTCAATTTCATTGAAGTTCAGTAAAAAACTAAACCTTCTTCTCTTCGTGTTTTTTCTTAAGCACACTGCATGTAGCATTTGGACAGCTTTAATTTTAATGTTACTTCAGGCTTTTTTGGTCCTAAACCTCTTAAAGAAGCATCAGCTATTGTTTACCACTAGCAAAAGACTAGCAGTAGACTAGCAATATCACCCTTTTTCTAAATATACTTTGCATAAAACTTTCACATTTTCATCGTTAAGTAAGGACCAAAACTCTTATGTTTAAGGCGTTTCTTTTTCTCTACAGTCTTCTTTTACATCCTCCAGCTATAGCAGAGTTTAAATTTCTTTCCTGTCTTTTTGACAGGCTCATTACTGCCTTGAAGGCACAGTTTTCTTCTGGCATTGTGAAGAGCTGCACTGTCATTGGGAAGCTCCTAAAAAGTCTCTCTTCTATCTTTCAGGTAGATACAGTTACTGATATGTAGTCTATAGACTTCATTAACTGCTTTGTGGGGCTAATTGCTTCAAAATAGAGGTTTTGGAAGGGTAAGAATAAAAACCCTGACTCATTCCTAAGTGGAGTATAAAATGATTGCTGTGTTATGGAAGTACAGGTGCTATGATCTCTATGACTCTGGCTAAACCTGAAATAACATAGGATGTCGGACCTCATTTATTGTTTGCTAGATTCCCTAGCAGTTGTTGGTATCTGCTTACAGTGAAAATTTTATTGGCATGATTTTCCAGGAATGAGGTCAAAACACAGAATTCAGCAGAGGGAACATATTTTTGGAATATCAATGTGAACTGGGATCTGGCTACTTTTAAAGTATACTGTGGCATATATTTGCAGTAATTGGAAAGAAGAATTTTTAAACCTTAACTATCAGTGGAAAGATTATGACTTGGTGGTGAAAAAAAATATATCCACAAAACACTTTGATCTGACAAAGTGTTGTTGTTAACCCGGCTACATAGGGTTGCTGCTGCCAATATCAGGCTGTTAGTTTTGTACTGATTTTTCAAGGCTTCAGGACTGATGTCTCTCAGATTTGCTGTCTCTGAACTTCTCTGCAGATCTGAGTGGATGAGATGTTAAAACAGCTCACTGCTCTTGGGAGAATGTCTAGATGGAGCTCACCATCAATGGTGTTGAGTATAGATTTTGGGGTACCTGATTGTTCTCTAGAGTCTACTCTGTTTTGATGTTTTATCACTTGATTAAAAAAAAAGCTAGCAATTTCAATTCAATTTTTGGGTAAAATGTGTAGTTGCCATTGTTTTAATGTGGAAAAAATACCTTTTTTACCCCCCGAGAAGCCAGCTATTGCATGCAAACTTGCATTTGTATCTTTCATGGAGGAGAACTTGAGGATTTGAATAATTGCTTCACTTACAAGTGCATAGTGATGTTAAAATACATTTGCATTAGAAAACTGTTTACATTTTCAGAGGTTTTTGAAAATAACACAAGGAAACTTTCAGCTTTTCAGGCACTCAGGCTTTCAAAAAAAATCCGACGATCAGAGATGAAATGTATATTTTGGAGACACATCTATTTATGATAGACCAAACATGTTTGTTTTCAGTGTTGCTTTTGTTAAAACAGTTTTATGGAATCTTCATTCTGATAAACAGAAATTATGGGCCAAAAGTTTGTGCTGATGAAATTAACCCCAAATAAATTGTATTAAGAGTATAGTTGATCAAAAATAAAAATATAAGGCAGAATACATTTGAAAACTTTTTCAACTACAGTCAGATTTCTTTTTATTTTCTTGTAGTGCTAAGAAAAAAGAACAATAAAATATTGATTATGGCAACACTTCTAAAATTCAAATATATACTAGAAGACAGTCTTATGTCATTGTCAAACTACCCCTAGTGATAAAACATTAATGTGAAATTATTAGTATTTTAACTTCTGATGATTGTCAGAAATATTTGCATAAATAACAAATGTTCCATAAGCTAAGGGAATCAAAAGAGTGTCAAAGGAACTCAGATGTTTTCTAACAGTCTTCTAATACTGTGTTCAGTAGGCTGTTGTTAGCTGCTCTTTTTTCTTTTGCTGGATCAAGCATAAAACATTCTGCAGCTTTTCTCTCTTCAGTGATCTGCTCCCAGAAGTAAATGAAAGGATGAATTTCAGCAACATTTGCTGTTTGATTCTTTCTTTAAGCAGCTGTATGTAAGACATACAACCTTTCTTTGTACCACGACTTTTACTCTAATTCTTGTTTGAAAATGCCTTAGTCATTGTCCCTTCTTCTGTGGTTTTGTGCTCAACTACAAAGAAAAGAAAGTGTGAGCTAAAATTTTCTACTTTTTCATGAATATGCCCAGCTGTTTCTAGTTGCAGGCTGGTTCAAACCAAGACTTTCGTTCCTACTTAGTCAGAAGTTCCTGGTCACAGTCAAGGTGTTTCTGAAGCCAGGCTCTCTGTTCTTAACAGAATCTTTGTTTCCACTTAATTCTTTCTTCTGTCACAAAGATCAGTTGATATGACTTTGCTGTGCTTGTTGTAGTTGAGACTGGAAGGATTAGGCCACGTCTTCAGCAGTTTTGCAGTACCTTGTCTCCTTTTAGAGTGTAAAAACATTTTTTTTAAATGTATATTTAGTTAGTACATGGGGTTTAAGATATTAAGCCTAAGGCTTTTTTTGGGTAAGCTCTCTTGAAACTCTAGACAGGTTTCCAGGTTTCCTTCAAAGCCATTACTGACTTAGTTTTTCCTCAGTCTGTGACAGTCTTGTGAAAAAGGAAGGAAGACTTTTGTCCCTTTATGATGTCTCAAATTTTCCTCTTAATACCTCATTCCATGTACTATTGAAGTTAATTAGCAATTGATTATGCATATGTAGGCTGCTCTTTGGGACTATCCAGACTTTTTCAGTAACACCTATAATTCTGTTTTATTTTTAGGAAAGAAAACACTCTTGGTTATAGGATATATTAGGTTGGGCAGTTCATGAATGTCTTTCACCTTGCCACATGATCTGATGTTTTGTAGAGTATAGGACTTATGTTATAATTTTTTGTGCATGGTAATATGAGTTTGCAATTACCTATTTATTTTTTAGTGCGTAGTGAACTTTCATGTTTTTTTCTCCATGAAGGACATTGCCTTTCAAGTATGTATTTACATGCTTGCTTGGCATAAAGATCAATTTAAAATAAGACTTTTCCCATTCTGAGTAAAGAGTGGCAGAGTTTGACTCTTAGTATGTATTTTTAAATTTTAACTCCCAGAATATGCACTAGTATATTGAAATCATTGCTGATGTTTCTGTTAGCAGGCATAACATTTCTTCTTTTTTTTTTTTTTTTCCCTAATAATGGGAAATACCTATTTCCTGTCTCTAGCAGCGCTACTTCAACAGCAGTGTTGTTTTATGTAGTAGGTTGTCTTGCTCAAATGCATTTGAAATACAATTCCTGACATCTCACTCCTGGTAAATTGTCTGTATTTCTTCAGATTAGAGAGAATAATTTATTACTAGGACAGTCCTAAAAAAAATCCTTCTTTTTTATTCTTTTTTAATGTGAGGGGGAAAAAAGGGTCCTTTAGAATATGGGTGCTGAAAAAATTCTATTTTGTCTCATGACAAAATCCCAAACTTTGAAGAAATGCTGCCTCCAGCCCCCAGCTTCCAACACCTTTAGCTGAATTCTCAGTATCTTTCTGCTTAAAGTGACAAGGAAATTTAGATAAACTGTACTTTTCACATTTAAAAAACTACACTGTAAGGTGTCAAAATTTAAAAGTGAAAGTGTTGCTTCCAGAGCAAAACTGTTAAGAGTTGAAAAGAGAAATAGAAGCAAAACACTCAAAATAGCTGAAGATGGATATTTTCAAGTTCATGAATAATATGTGACATGGTTTCTTGCAACAGGACAGATATAAATGATTCAGAAAGTTTATTTCTTTCTAGGAGTTTTTATTTGCTGTTTCCTAAGTAATATGTTGGAGAAAAAAACCTTATTCCTTCTTTCTGTGCTGCTTTCCTTGACCCTTGACCCTTTTGGGTCATTTTTGCCAGCATAAAATGTCTGAACATGGAAAATATTTCCACAAGTTGAAACTGAAAAAGAACTTCTTAAAAAGGACACTTATAAACTTTCCTCTAATTTTCTTTTTGTATTTATAAAAGCATTTTACATTTTCTGGTTTCAAAAAAAAAGGAAAGGTTTACATGCAGTCCATTACCAAACTGTTGGAATGATATTTACTGAGTTCTCTGGCACAATAAAAATGGGAGTTTGTGTCTTCTGTCATGAGCAACTGTGAGAGTTGGTTGCAGTGCTGAAGAGGTCTTCAGTTTTGTCTTTTATTGACTAAATTTAGACATTTGGGTTTGCATTAAAAGCTTCTTTGTTGGATTCAGCCAGATGGCAAATGACAATGAAGTGTTAACAATTCTCTCCTTTTCCCTTTTCTGTCTTCTTTTTATTGCAGAATGTCTCTTCATTTCAGTGTAAAATCCTACTATTTACATGCAGGTTCACTCGGGGGCTGTGCTTGTCCTGGAGTTGGATGTTTCCCCATATGGAGTAGGAGAAATGTGTCATTTCAAAGCCCATTACTTTGACAGTGGGGAGGAGCAGCAGCAATTTTTGGTGTAGTTTTCCTGTTATTAATGACTCCATGCATGTATCTTGGTGATTTTGGAAAATCACAAGTTTCTATGTGGAGCTGGGTCACTATTCCCAAGCACTGGCTCAGTGCCCCTGGAAGAAAGACCTAAATTAGGATTTGAGGCTTCTATTTCTGGCTATTTAAAGAATTTTATGGAGAATGAATGCAATGTGTAGGTATAGCTAGATCGTTAATGTCCTGAGGGAATGGATGGGAATGGTTATAGTTGCCGAATTATTCAGAATAATCATAATCTAAATGTCCTCGAGGAAGGCTTGTGAGAGAATCTTAAATATAAACCAGGCATAGGGGGAATTCTCATGACAGGTGGTTTCTGTTTTGAAAATATAAATTAGTGCACACAGGGAAAAGTTAATTTGTTACACATACACACTGAATTCTATAGTGAGTAACTTCAGAAAAACAGTGTTAGGATGAATTGTACTAGTTTGAAAACAAACCAGTGGGAGATCACAAGTCAGAATTTATAATTTAATAGGAGAAGAGGAAAGAAAAAAAAATTAAGATATATAAATAAATGCAATAGCACAAAAAAAACCTCACCAAGTCAGAATACAACCTGACACCCTGTGGGTCAGGGTGTTGGCAGCAGTCCCTATTGAATGGTGGCTACAGTCCTTCTGGAGTGACAGATGTGGCTCCGCTGAAGCAGGGATCCTGAAGAAAAATGTGGTTTCCTCTGCAGGTCTGGTAGCGGTGCAGACGGGCCTGGTCTTCCTCCTTCGGGAATCCAACAGAGAAGAGGCTGTTACTCTGTGAATCCAGTGGGGAGGGCTGCCTTGGTGTCCCGAAAAGCTCAGGTTATATTCAGTTGGAAATGCTTGGCTCTCCCCCTGGGGCGGAGCTTTTTTCAATGGCCTATTAGCAGAAGATATTTCCCAGAATGGGCATTGGTTCATGAGAGATAAGCAAACTGCTCAGCTATCAGAAAATAGCTTCTGGGCGGAGCTCTTCTCAATAGCCCATTAAGATAGGAGAGTGCAGATGCAGGAGAGGCAGTTAGTTTCATCGTGTTGTGCAACCTCTTAGATGGTAAAAAAGAATATATCTTGACCTAGGACAGAATATAATGAAAACTTTTATTTCTGAAAAAGTACAGATTGGGGAAAATATATTTGAAAAAAAAGATCTTATCAAAACTCAGATTCAGCTTTTCAATGGAAGGACAGTCTTTGGGAAAGTCAGCTCTAGATCTTGAATTTGTCTGCTCAGAAAATTTTGAATCCAGTCTTTTGGCTCTTCTGCATTGAGGGCTGCTGACATTCTCTATGTGACTCTTCCCCATCCAAAGTAAAAGGTTAATAAGATATCAGACTGATACATGTAAAATGACAGTGCATTTAATTCAAAGATGGCCCTCAAATTAGAGCTGGAAACCAGAAATACAGAAATACTAGAATATAATAGCTTTTGTATCTATTGCTACACTTCATCTATGAAATGGACACAGCTGGAAACTTGACTGAAAAATGCTTTCTATTTGAGACCTGAAAGGGGAATATGAACAGGAAATGCAGTAGACACATTTCATTGGTTCCTATTTTTGTTTGGTTTTACACATTATGAATTAGATTTTTAATAAATTAAACATGGATGCACAGCTGTTAATTCTAGTACAACATTACCACAGTGGACAGTCAGTGATAACTTGTCTTTGGAACAAGGGATCTCGAGGCATTCTATTCCTTCACTTCACATGTATGTGAATTCGTCGTTAGTTGAGATGAACACACCTTGATACTCCTTTTCCCCTCTCTGTTTATTCCAGGAAGGGTGGAAATGACAATTAATATAACTAATAGTTCAGCAGTGGGTTTTTTCAAAGCTGGAATCATTCTCTTTTCTGTGTTATGCTGCAGCATAAGGATTGTCTTCACTATTTCCATTTTGCACAAGGCAAAAATTATTAATTCTTTTGCAAATGCTGCTGCTTGTGCAATAAATGGTATATCTATGGAGACTGAGTAGCTATAAGTTGAGGACCTTTTAAATTACTATAATTTTTGATCAAGTTTTGAATTTGCTCATTATGGAAATTCACTCTATAATGAATGAAAGGGATTTCCATTTGCTTTTGTTTGTACAATGAACTGTCTTGGTTTCGCCCTTAATGAACAGGGAGAGCCTGCAGTGCTAATTTGGTGTATAAATGTGGAATAAAACTTGGCACTGTGATCAGCAGGATAGTGCCTTCCTCCCATTTTCTTTGCATGGCTCCTATTTTCCATTATACTGGCACTTTATGCCACCTGAGCACTGTAAGATCACACAAATGGGGTGATCCTTTTTTTCTGTTCTCTGGGTTTTTATGTGCACTCAATCTTTCAAGCTTAGCTAAAAGTACTAAAAACCCATATAGCCCATACCACACTGCATGTACTTGATTCAACTCTGCCAAACTTCACTGTTATTTCATATCCTTTTTCAGTCCCACAGGTACCAAATTTAATTGGACTCTCTTGCTGTATTTAAGCAATCTTTCAAACAAAAAAAAGTCTCTAATACTCAGAGAAATGTTGCATCTCCATGGATTCACAGTCATACTACATTGACTTGTCCACTCTGAAAATTCCAGGTTTTACTAAGCCTTTTCTCTTGAATGAAAAGAGGAAAAAGAGATCCATTTAATGTTCACTTCAGTGTCTATGGAAATGAACCTATTTATCTGTCTGTGCATGACTTTCTGCTCCCAACCTGCAAATGAAAACTGAGAGACAGGAGACTGATTTCAAGAAAAGCAGTGGATGCCTTCACAAAAGGAAATCTGTTGTGGTTGGCACAGTATGTTGGGACTTTTTCCCCATGTACAGAAGACTTGCTTTGCAAGAGGTATTTTTGGTCAGAACTCCTAGATATTTTCAAAGTAATATAGGCTAGCAAATGATCAGATCTAATTCTGAAAGTCTTTAAGTCACTTTACTAAGTCATATCAAAGAATCATGATGCCTCATGTTAGACTTTGTCATCTCGATTGGCTTGTGATGACTGCTGTGACGGTGCTTAAAGATTTAACATCTTGTCAGAGTTGTATCACATTTTAATAATTTTACCTGGTTTTGCAATCTGGTTTTTGTTTTTAAGTTATAAAAGTCATAATCATGATGCTGTAAAAATAAACCATTGTACCAGCCTGACGCACAAGACTTTTATACAGATTTTTATGTAGTATGTAAAAAACATTTCAGGGGCCCGGTAGAATGGAGTGTTGCAAGACATACTTCTTAAAACGCCTCAATCTTCTCTGTAGTCTTCATTTAGAAAGTATTCTGTGTGCTGTATCCCTCCCTTCCTCAATAAAATATTTTGTCCTCATTTTTCATAATTTTGTCCATTAGCTTCTGCTGGAATCAGAAAATCATATTAATTGAAAATGTTATTTTTAATATTTCAATAAAGTATTTTGTAATGAACTTGGTAAGAAAGTGTCTATTCAACTGTTTGAAAAATGTGTTTTAGAAAATATTGGTCAGAATTGTACAAATGGCAGAGTATAAATGGATGGGAAAAGTGCAGACCAACAACGGAATGAACATCCATCTTTTAGATTTTTCTTCTCCCACTCACCCTTATAATCCATGATGGGTGGAAAAAACAATCTTTCCTCCTTTCAGCCCAGCAGCATAACATCTAAAATAAAAATATATTTCTTCGTAGTTTTGTATGCAAAGTGCCTAGAAAGGCTCAGATACATTCCTATATGCATTATTAACAAATATGTACTATTAATAAATAAATGCAGAAGCAAACACCTATCTAGCAATTTCCATTTTTTCCTGTATAAACCAGGAATATTTCCTTTTTCTTTATACAACTTGCATTAAATCACCACCTGCAATAATTTGCTCTGGTATTAACAGGTTATTTTCTAGAGGAAATAAATTTCGGTAAAGTAAACACAGATTAAACCTTTCAGAATATGTCTTAGCAGCACTTGAGCATCAGTTTCAGGTGAATTTTCATTCTATGAATGCAGCCAACAAAGTCTGTGCTCTGTAAGAACAAACAGGAAAGTATTTATTATGTAGTTTATAAACAATAACTTTTAATTTAAAGGACTGATATTTCCTCAGAAAAAATGGTTTGTTGTCTGGAGAAGCTGATAAGGAAAAAATTAATTTCTGATCAGACACTTGAGGCATAGATCAGCAGTAAACCATCTTTTTCTACAGAAATGGTGGAGAACAAAAGTGTAATTACAGCTCCAATGGTTGATGAGTATATGTACTCATTTCACTGAAAACAATATTTTTTTTCCTTTTTAGCTCAGAGAGAAGTATGTTTGAGAATCACATTCAGAGTTTGAACTTTGAGAGTGTACAAATAGTAATATTTTGCTGCACCTTTAAAAAAGGAGAAAATTATATAAAGATAATAAAGAAAAAAGATATATAAACATAAAGAAGGTAAAATGTGATTTAGCTTTAGTAATACCC
>WEZZ01031252.1:6080-22478 GCA_013400585.1 Chloropsis cyanopogon
GGACTGTAGCCACCATTCAATAGGGACTGCTGCCAACACCCTGACCCACAGGGTGTCGGGTTGTACTCTGACTCTGTCAGGTTTTTTTTTCTTTTCTTTTATACTATTGCATTTCTTGTTTGTTTGTTTAGCTTTCCTAGTAAACAACGGTTGTTCCT
The DNA here is from genome assembly GCA_013400585.1 of Chloropsis cyanopogon. NCBI lineage: Eukaryota > Metazoa > Chordata > Aves > Passeriformes > Irenidae > Chloropsis > Chloropsis cyanopogon. The sequence goes on from WEZZ01031252.1 coordinate 6,239, forward strand.
ATTCCCATACTTCTGCCTGAGAGTCCCATAATTTCAGAATTGTGGTACTTCGGAGGGAGGAAGTTTATATTTTTCCATTTCAGGGTGGGGGGGGCTCCTGCCTTCCTTGGCGGATAACTGTCTTTCAAACAAAGACAGCATTCCTGACTCCCCATCAGTTTTTGGGTCGCGGCCACTGTAGAGCGCCCCACCCAGAAGCTTGAGTGGGTCACTGACAAGCTGGTCTGGGTTGAGCAGTGGCCGCTCAACATCCAAAAGTTGAAGGAGCTCAAGCAACTCGTGAAGGAGCAGCTCCGGAAAGGCAACATCATTCTTTTGAGCAGCTGCTGGAACTCCCCCGTGTTTGTAATCCGCAAACCGGGGACTGACAGGTGGCATCTCCATCACAACTTGCGTTCTATTAATAAGATCATAAAGGACATGGGTCCCCTCCAACCTGGGCTTCTGTCCCTGACCATGCTCCCCCAAAATTGGAATCTGGCCGTCCTTGATATCAAGGACTGTTTTTTCAATATTCCCCTGCACCCTGACGACGCCCCATGCTTTGCTTTCTCGGTGCCTACCATGAACCAAGAAGCTCCCAGGGAGCGCTACCATTGGCATGTTCTTCCCCAAGGGATGAAATACTCCCCAACCATCTGCCAATGGTACGTCGCTTCCTTGCTCTCACCTGTCAGGCAAGCCCACCCCCATGTAATAATCCATCATTATATGGACGAAATCTTGGTGTGTGCATCCACAGAAAAGCTCTTGGAGCGTGCGCTCAATGACACCATCACGGCACTCAAAGAGGCAGGTTTTGAGTTACAGGATTCGAAGGTCCAGCGCCTTACACCCTGGAAGTACCTGGGCCTCCAAATTGGGTTGCAAACCATCACCCCACAAAAAATTCGAATTGGCTTTCAAATTCGGACCATGAATGACGCTCAGCGCCTGTGTGGGGCCATCAACTGGGTGAGACCCTGGCTGGGCCTCACGAATGAGGACCTAGCCCCCCTCTTCAATCTTTTGAAAGGGGGAAATGACCTTACAGCCCCGCGGGTCCTCACCCCAGAGGCAAGGGTGGCGCTAGAGAAGGTTGGCCAGGCCATTTTCAGCAGGCAGGCCCACCGGTGCAACCCAAACCTGGCCTTTTTATACATCATACTGGGCAAACTGCCACACCTCCATGAACTGATATTCCAGTGGAGGGAGAAGACAAAAGGGGAAAACCCACAGCACAAGGGCACAGGCTCAGGTGACCCCCTCTTAATCATAGAGTGGGTTTTCCTGGGTCACCAGTGGCCCAAGAGAATCACTGCACCACAGGAGCTGGTGGCCGCCCTCATCGTGAAGGGTAGAGCCCGGATCCAGGAGGTGGGCGGTTGTGATTTTGCGTGCATGCACATCCCTGTTAAATTCAAATTCGGTCCCCTCACCCAACCATGGTTGGACTACCTCCTGTCCAACAACGAGGCCTTACAGCTAGCATTGGATAGCTATGCAGGAGACATCTCCCTCCACAAGCCACCCCATAAATTATTTCATGAGGAAACATCATAATTGTTAAAGCTAGAGTCCGTGCAGAGCAGGGTGCCCCTTAAAGCACTGACCCTTTTCACCGATGCGTCCGGGTCCTCCAAGAAGTCTGTTATCACATGGGAGGACCCAGAGACCCAGCGCTGGGAAACTGACGTTAAAGTTGTGGACGGGTCTCCCCAGATAGCTGAATTGGATGCAGTGGTCAGGGCTTTCAGGCGGTTCTCTTGCCCTTTCAATCTTGTAACGGACTCTGCCTATGTGGCTGGAGTTGTCTCATGCATAGAGCTGGCTGTCCTCCTGGAGGTAGCCCATCCAACCCTTTTTAGTTTGCTCTTGGAGCTGAAGTCCTTAGTTTACCGCCGAGAGCACGCCTTTTACGTTTTGCATGTGAGATCACACACCGACCTCCCCGGGTTCATTGCTGAGGGAAACAGGAGGGCCGACGCCCTCGCTGCCCCTGCAGTCATGGCTCCCCTTTCCTGATGTTTACCAGCAGGCAAAGATTAGTCACCAGCTCCACCACCAGAATGTGCCTGGTCTGGTCCGGCAGTTCGACATCACCCGCAACCAGGCCAGAGCGATTGTAGCCACATGCCCCCAGTGCCAGACATCTGCACTCCCCCCCTGGGGGTTGGAGTTAAACCACGAGGACTGCAACCATGTGAGGTGTGGCAGATGGATGTGACTCACATCCTATCCTTTGGGCGTGTCAGGTTTGTCCATGTCTCAGTGGACACCTTCTCTGGTGCTCTCTTTGCCTCTGCCCACGCAGGGGAGAAGGTGCCAGATGTATGTCGCCATCTCCTGGCAGCTTTCGCCACTCTGGGCGTCCCACAATCAATTAAAACAGATAATGGCCCAGCGTATACTTCCAAGGAGTTTCGCAAGTTCCTGCAGGAGTGGGGGGTCAGCCACACCACCGGCATCCCTCACTCTTCCAACGGCCAAGCCATCATTGAGCGCACACACCAAGAGCTCAAGAAGACCATCAACCACCAACAGCCCGGGGTGTGTGCAGAATCCCCTGCAAGTCAGTTGTCTCATGCAATGTTCACCCTCAATTTCCTTAGCTGCTCCTTCGAAAGCCCCAATCCTCCGACTGTGCAGCATTTTCGAGGGAGCAGTTCGATGAAGTTGAGGGAGAAACCACCGGTACTAGTGACAGACCCTGAATCCTGGGAGATTCAGGGTCCTTTCAACCTGGTCACCTGGGGGCGTGGCTTCGCTTGCGTAACCACTCCCTCAGGGCTGAAGTGGGTTCCCGCAAAGTTCGTTAAACCCTACATCCCCAAGACGTCCCCAAAGCCTGCACCTGCAGTTCCCCAGGTCGCTCAAGTGGCCTGGAGGCGACTCAAAAACCAATGACGACCCCTGATGGAGGTCCTGTCCACCTCTCTTTATCCTCCTGCTGCCTTGGTGTGTCCCCTCTTTCCCTTCGATAACCCCTTCTCCCAGACCTGGGATGAGTCCTCCTTTTAGAGATACGTTCTAATATGTTTTTCTCTTCTTTCAGCCAACCCGCACCCACATTTTCTTTTACCACCATGCTTCGAGGGACCGTCTTCCTCCTCCTCCTGGTCATCCTCAGCAAGCCGCAACGCAAGCCGCAACGCATCCCCGGGGGAGAGCAGTGAGGGGCCCCTCAAGCCCCCGAGAACATCTGGAATGTCCTGGCCTGTGCCACCGGCCAGGACCACATATGCCTGTCTCTCGCTGGCGCCTCTAACCTGCTGTCGACCTGCCTGGTTGGGATTCCTTTTTCTCAGGTTGAGTTTCCCCCTCTCTTATCTGTACTCCTCTTCCGGACCTCCCTACCTTTTCCCCTTCACAGGCAATCATTTAGCCAAGTGGCGAAATTGGGTCCTCCGCCTCAAAGTGTCCGATCGTGAACCCCAAGAGTTTTCCTTGCTCGGATCCTACCGAGCTGCCCTTTATGTTCAGTTCAGCCCTCAGCCCAAGCCTTCTTTCCCCTTTTTAGTGAATGTCCTCCAGTATGACGGTTCTTATATTGCAGTCAACTGGTGCAATAAAACCATTGTCCTTGATCACGAAGCTTCCCCCCTAAATAAACCCCTTTCCCTCCCTAAAGGAATCTTTTTCATTTGTGGTCAAAAGGCTTGGACAGGAATCCCCTCTCACTTGATCAGAGGACTGTGTACCCTAGGCCGGCTCTCACTGTTCTCACTAAATAAAACTCATGTAGAAAATCGGGCATTTATGAAGGCAGGTGATTCGACCCTAAAAGCCAGAAGGAACAGAGATACCTCCGGAGGCATGGACAATTTTGGTCCCGAATGTGATTCCCAAATTGAACATTGGTCTTACGCACAAAGAGCTGCCTGGTCCATCTTCCTGCCAGGGGCCGCAGCTGCAAAGGCGTTAGGGGAATTAGGACGACTTGAATGCTGGGTGATCAAGAACGCGAATGCTACATCAGCCGCCCCAGAGGACCTCCTTTCGGATGAGAGAGTCACCAGGCAGGCGACTCTCCAAAATCGAGCAGCGATCGACTTCTTCCTTCTACTGCATCAGCATAGGTGTGAGGAATTTGAGGGGATGTGTTGCTTGAATCTATCATCGAAAGCTGAGGACGCCCAAAAACAAATTGATAAGATTCACCAGTTGGTACAAGACATAAAAATGAACTCTGGGGACTGGTTTTCCAACCTTTCCAGTGGAATCGGACTTACAAGCTGGTGGTCTTCCGTTATCAAGTCAGTTTTATATGTTGTTCTGATCATTTTTATCGTGTTGATTGCTTTCACCATTCTTAAAAGGGTTTTGGTGAACTTCATTCTAAGACCATGTCTACCCCACAAGCCTTTCCCGTGGATGCCAAAGTCCAGTCACCTTCTCCTGACCCCGAGGACTTTGTCCCTGAGCCGCTGCCCAACACTGACTGTTGGGAGAACGCCCCAACGCAGCAAGCTTACTTTGGGGAATGTTACCCCAAATCTGAGACTGTTCCACAGACTGAATTCACCTCATTTTAAACAAATAAAAAAGGGGGAGATGTGGGGTTTTGTTAATTAGTTTTACAGTTGTTAGGTTTGAAGTGTCCAAATGGTTTGTTCAGGACTCCCCTGTTCTGTTATATGGACTCACCCAGGTCCCTGTCAATCCCTTTCCCCTCCCACCAGGAGGACTGTCAGTGCCACCCATTCCCTTGTCAGTCACACTTCCTTTCCTGCCCCCGTTCGGGCAAGTTCTTTGAGTTCTGCACTGTCATTGGTTTATTCAGTTTAGTTCTACCCACGCTGTACCCTGATTGCACGCTGGCTTTGTCTATCACCTTATGTATCAATTTTGCTTATGCCTGATTGGTTTGCTACTGCCCCTCCCCAGGGATTTTTATTTCGTTGTCACTGTTGCTCCAGGCTCTCTCCTGAGAGAAGCTCGGTGAGAATAAACCTCCTGTGTTATACCTCACTAGAGAGTCCTCCTCTTTCTTGGCTGTCGCTCTTGCCCAGGGGCATCAAGGCAAGGATCCACGGACCTTCCACTCCCACCTGCCTGTGCTTGGGAGTGGTTGGGGTGCTGTCTGCGTTCACACGCCAGCTAGCCAGGGCACACCCCCCAGGTGGACTGCAGCATTGTACCTCATTAGGAAGTTTGGATTTTTGTATTATCACTCAGCATATTTCTCAAGTTCATAACTTAAATATTGTCTGCTTACTCACATCTGTATTCTTGCATTTATTTTCCATTGGATAACCCTCACCAGAGACAGCTTCTTCACACAAATAATTTCCAATGAATTTATGTAGAATCATGGTGAATTTTTCAATAAATGATAATAATGTAGTTGTCTTTAATTTCAAGTGATGAATTTGCTGGTCTGTTCATTAAGTGAGGTGGAGGTTTATTTTTTTTTCATCTTTTTAAATAGCATTTCTAGAGAACAAGAAACATTGGGACTTGGTGTTTTTTCAGACCCAGATGAGCACAGTGTTTCTTTTACAGCTTTTTTTGGGATTGCAGTGGACAAAGTTCATAGGTTCTTGCCCAGAAAATACCCAGGAGACTTCAAAACACAGGTTTTCTTGCTATGGAAGTAGAAAATTAGGTCCTTATATCAGTTTCTTTAAGCACATAATCTTTTCAGTATTTGCTTTTCTGTGACTGCCAAACACAGTAATGCAAATTTAATTGCATTATGTGAGTAATCAGCATTTCTAGAAAACCTTCCCCTAGACCCATGTACCTTTTATTTGCTGTTAAAATTAGTTTGTTGCTGGTTTATTTTTCACTCCCTATCAAGCAGATGTTGCTCCCTCTCCAAAAGATTTTTCAGCCTTTCCCAGTGCCTCTGGCTTGGTGACTTGACAGATGCTTAGTTTCTCTGCTGCATTTCAATAAAAGTACTGGAGATATTAAGGAGCTTGCAGAAGAAACAGGAACACAGATAATGTTCTTGCTGGAAAAGTACATCCAAGAGGAAAACATGAGGAAATCTTGAGCAGAAGATTGCACATTCACAAGTGTTTTTTGCATTCATGTGTATTTCCATCAGCATCTTCCACTGGTCCTGCATGAGGTTATCTCAGTTGTTTCCTACTCAGTTCAGATGTTTCTCAAACTATGTGGGGGCCAGAGAACTGGTTTGCTGTCCTCCCCTGGAGAGCCAACCCCTAAGACACAACCCTCAGTTATGGTGAGGAAATGATCACTCCCAGAGGCCTTTGCAGTTGTATGCTGATTTCTTCTACCCCATTGGTCCTTCCCCTTTGTTCTGCCACAACACCCTCCTCCCATTGGTCTCAGTGTTTTGTCCTGCCCCTGCCTTTCCCATATAAACCCCTGTTTTCCCTCACTGTTTGGAGTTGCTGTTGTTGGTCTTGTTTGCAGAGTGCCCTGCTGATAATAAAAAGCTTATTCTCTGTGGCATGCCATACAAGGCTTTTGTTTGTTCTCTCCATGTTGCCTGGAAGAATTGAACAGCTAGCTGGTGTAAGCGAAGGATGTGCCTGTGCCCCTGAGCCATCCTTCTCAGGACGCTTCTTCAAGAAGGTCACGGCACCCTTACCACCGCTCCGTCCACTGTGGCAAAACTGAATTCATAATTCAGAACAAACAGTCATAAATTGGGCCAAAAATCTATTCATTAGTATTCAGCACTCACTTCAGCAATCCCACTGGATGAAGAACAGAGACAGAAGGAAAAAAAGGCAATCCATGTAGAGGATATAAAAAGCCAATGTTTGTAAGTACTGAAAACCAAAATACCACTACCCCAGTTTTAGTGGAATTTCCCAAACTTTCTAACACTCAGGCATATAATAGTAATTAATTGCTGTTTGGTTAAGGAATCTTACTGATAACAAACAAAAGTTGATGCAAGTTGGGGTTTTGTTTTGAGGTTTGGATTTTGTTTGGGGTGTATGTTTGGTTGGTTTGTTTGGTTTGGTTGTTTAATACTGTTATTTTTTCTAATGTAGCCTTTAAAAAGAGCTAAATAAAATGTTTAGGAAGTTTGAAACAGAACTGCTGATGGACAGCCCTGGTTTGTTGCCATGTCCTCAGTGACTGGACAGTAAGAAAAGCTGCTGCCCAATCTTGTGTCTTGCAAGTCTTGGTTAAGTGGCAAGGAAGGGTTTAGAAGAAAATCCTCTGTGCTTTTGATTGGTTTTAGTTCAGTTTTCCACTTCCCAGAGGTGTATCTGAAGTGGAGACAAATTAAATCACTTTGGCTGGGAACAATTTTTTTGCTAAATTAGGTGTTATAACCTGGTGACAAAAATCAAAATTGGGCTGAATTGCAGGATTCTGTTTTAATAATGAACAGATGTGGAACAGTCACTTGAGAGAAACTACTGACAAGCTGACCGCTCAGTTACTCGTGGACTATGACTTTTAACCAGCTGAATAAAAAGCAGTAATCAAACTGACAGGGAAGTACTGGGAATTATCCATCTCTAATAATAAAATAATGCAAAATGATGAAGCAGTGCTAACCTGGAAATACCTGTGTTGAGTACTTTAGGTCTGATCACTGTCAAATAGAGGGAAAAAAAAGTGTAAGAAATCTTACGTTAGATGGATTAGTGACAAATACTATAAACTATGGTTTTGTTTGATTTCTGAAAAAGACATTTATTTATTGTTTGTATTGATGGTTGTTTCTTTTAAACCAAAGGAAAAAAAATAATGGAGTCAGGTGTCTTTACAAATAATTAATTTGATTTACATTTCTGGTATAAATTGCTCTATACAAACGTTGTAGGGCATTTCATCAGTAGGTAGAATATCTTCATATCTGCCTGCTTCCAAGAAACTCCTGAAAGCTTTAAATTTGAAAGATATTACCTATAATAAGGCCTATATTATGTATTAATCAAACTCTTTCCTAGTAAGGTTCAAGGTATTAGGTGTTGGAAGGATTAAAGCAGGTACCGTGACTCCTTTTTTAATGATAAATCAGATACATGGGTGCTTTACTTTTATCAGTTTCATCACTAGTACCCGGCTCAATCACAAACCCTGGTTTTAATCAGTGCACTAAAGCTGTTTTCCCCACTCTTTGGTGCATCTAAAGATTGTCCAGAGGAACAAAACTTGGATCTGAGAAGCAAATGGTCCTATTCCATTTAAACCCTTGCTAAACATACTTTTGTAGATATTAGGCTGAATAAAACAAGTCTGTCATGCCTTCAAAATTCAAACCTAACCTCTTTAAGGCTTTGAATTATATTCCCTATATATGGCGGGTGATAATTCCGAAAGCTCCACTCTAACCAAGCTACATGTCATCAATTTAAATAAAATCTCATAATTAAATTACAGATGAAATATTGTTATAGTGTTTTTTTCAGGCTTTTGTTGAAGACTTCGTGACAATCTGAAATATTAAAGACCAGAGAAGACAAAGCACTTTTGGAAGTGTGGTGGCATAAAAACTGGGAATGGCAGGAGTGTTTTGGGCTGCTCTATGGACTTTTATAACATACTTCAGTCAACAGTGAAACATATATTTGTGGATTTCCTATGGCAGCAGTGACATCTATAATGGTATAATACATACACACCTTGACAGAGGTGTACGATATAAGTGACAAATGGCTGGCAGAATGAAATTGGAATTAAATTTCCACTGAGAGCTCTGTGTGGGTGCTTAACAGGGTTTCTGTGTAAAGACAGGGAAGGAGAAAGTGCTTCAATTTATCTCCCATATCCCTCCTAATAGGGGTTGCTCCCATATCCTGGCAGATGATTAGGGATGGATTTCTGGCCTAAGCTGGCTCTCATTTTATCCACATGACTTCTCTGATAACCTGGCAGTTTGCAACTGAAATTAATTATGACATAAGTTTTACAGACTTATCCATGTTTTAGGCCATAGTAGGGAGGAGATAGGCCTTCCTCTTTGCTGGGTGCTATCCAGGTTTCCTGAGCATGCACACTTTTAGCATTGTAATCATGGAATCCTGGAGTGGACTGGGTTGGAAGGGACCTTAAAGACCATTTATTTCCACCCCTCCCACACTGATATTAATTAATATTCAATTAATAATTACATTAGTTTTGGTCACAATGTAACCCTGTCCAATTACCTGCCCAAACAGCACAGAGGTCATGCCACTACTCCCAGATCATCTACACAAAGTCTGAAAAAAAAGGAAAGACAGCAGCAATTCTGCTACTTTAAGCTGATTTGCAGTCAATTTAAGTAGAAAGTAAAAAAAATATGTATGGAAACATTTTAGAGACCCAACATGGTGCCATGAATGTGCATGAATTTAACAAATTTGGTTCAGCATATTCTACAAAAGAATAGATTCTTTGTCTTTGGATTTCTATGCCTCTTAGTAATACGAATTTCTTCATATCTGGACCAGCTATTTCTAAGATAAGCCAAATAAAATTAGACTTCTGCTATGGAGGATCTGATTCCCTAATTCCAAATGTAAATGTTGCCAGATGTACTGCTCCCCTGTTCAAATAATTAATCGTTAGAAAACACAATTAATAATAGGCTGGATATCTGGTGGTTTGGGCTGCTTCTAGAAGGAAGGTGAGAGATGCAGAGAAGGCAGCTACAATGCCAGCACCAATGTGAATCTGGGGATATTTTTGTAGGGAATTGGAAAAGAGGGCTTCAACTCTGTTTTGTTATCACATGCAGAAGTGGAAAAGTGACATAAAGAAAATCATGTTAAAGACAGAGAAGGACAGCAGGGCAAGTGCTTTCTATCTCTGTGATGAATATGACATGCCATATCTGATATTAGCCAAAATCTCCTGTAGATCACTGTTCTCTGCTCACAAACCTTGGGTCAGTCCTACAGTCTGCTTGAAATTGTCTCCTGTCTTCAATGACTGCTTGGCAATGTCCCACTTGCAGCACCACAGAGACCTTGCTATGCAGATTAAATGAAACTCTGGAATTCTCCAACATAATCTGTCAGCATCCTATGCAAGAGCAATACACAAGTGACAACTACTTTCAGAACTCCTATAGTATTTTGATTTTTTCCCCTCTGGCACGATTAATGTTTTCTCCCTAAAGTTTTCAGAATGAATCAGTTTAAATCTCAAATGATCAAGAAATTGTGTGGAAGAAAACACTGATCAAAACCTGTAATATATTGAAATACAGAACATTTTAAATCATCAAGAAGAAGTTAGAATTGCACAGGTGTGATGTGTGACTTCCACTCTACCTAATTCCCCTTCTCTTCAATCCTAAGGAGTCAGTTTGAAGGTGCTGAGGATGCTCAGAACTCAAACCGATCCATGGCAGCCCTTCAGGAGTGGTATTAGATTAACTCCTCCTCTTGCAGAAGCCCATATCACTCTTTCGTCTTTAACTGAGAAAGAGAGTTCTTACACTCTTTTTTCATTAAGTGTCCATGAGAATTTGACATGCAGTGGGAGAGGAACAAGATAAGAATTGGCCTTAATCCAATATAATTAACTCACTGTGATTTGGGGCATAATGTTCATATTCTAAGAGAAGGGTGAACAAAGTAGTAGGTTCTGTATCTGATCCAATGTTAGTTATTTCAAAGTGAGGGCTGTGTTATTTCATGTCAGAGAATTCTGAAAAAATACACAGCATAATTGGAGGAATAAATATGATAATTACTTCCTAAATAATCAACATAGACAGAAGTGTCAGGGCAACATGATTGTGTTTGACTCAGGTAAAAATTGATGCAGCAAATAAATAAAAAAAAAAAAAATCAGGAACCAGCACAAAATTAAGAGAGGCGACAGTCAGAGTGAAAAATTACGATGTGATGACAAATGTAACTGTAGTTGCTGAAGCACCCTGAATGTTTCATGGACATTAAATTCCTCCTGGCTGCACCCTTGCCAAACCAAAACATAAAAAAGGGAAAAAAAATGTAGAAAAGCAATGCTGGGAGAAAGGATTATTTCAGGGAAGCAGTGCCCAGATGGCTGCCCAGAGAGAAAATGAGCAAATGAAATTTAAGACTTTTATCCACAAGTGAAGGAATAAAACCTGAAGAGAATTTGGCTTGTCACACTGGGGTAATTAATAGTAAGGGTAAGATTTTTCTCCCAGCATGACTCATAAATTATTTCTGAGTGTCTTTCTAACTGTGCCTCTAAAAAATGATGACCTCTAAATATCAATTTCATGACTGCAAGAATTTAATTTCCTTAAATCCTTAATAAGTGACAGGAGACAACCATTATGCCTTAACCATCCTGCTGCAAAAGCCAAGCCACTGAGGATCTCTGAAGTCACTGATGCTATACTGCTATCTTTGTTTTAAGAAATTATTGAGCTTATACAAAAAATAAACAAAAAACCAAAACAAAACCAAAAAAACCACAAACAACAAAAAACCCCCAAAAAGCATAAGGAGTGGAAATTGCAATTTCTTGTCAAACTGCATATCATGAAATGGAGAGAAGGGGAAGCAGCAATATGAAAATGAAGCATTTCAAAGCTGGGGGCAGCAATTGGTTTGACACTTCCATTCACCAGGGATATGGTAATTTAAGGTTCAGCTACATTTAAGCTGACAAACTTACTTAAGGCTGACTGTGAAGCGCATTCTCAGTGCAGGGAGGGATATTTGAATCTCTACATGGCTAACTAAGATTGGAGAAAGTTCTGAAATCTAGCAGTGCAAAGTAGCTACATCTAAGTATGTAAAAACTGGCCTCAGAAGTGTTTTAAGTGCCATTTAAGAATCCTTTGAGCACTATAATTTGTTATAGTTCTGTGGAGGTTTCAGTTCAAAACTGGATAGAAATACTAATTTTGTGTAGTGGTTTTGGTTCACTAATTTCAAATTTTTCTCTAATTTAAAACTTTTCTGTTTTTCGAGTTAATGTACTAATGAATGTGGTGGTTTTTTGGTGCTGGTCACTCACTCAGATGGTCACTCTTGCTGTAAGATAGGGTCAGGAGAAAGGTAAAGCAGGTTCTAAATCTTCAAAGGATATAAAGAAAATTTTATTAACAGTAATTAACAAGGAAAAGAAAGAAAAGAATCAAAACAAAACCATTCAGAACACTTCTCCTCGCCCCACAACCTTGTCTTTCCTACTGATAATGTAAAGGAACGAAACTCAAAATTTTAGTCAGTTTACTACTTCTAAAATAGTCTTTTTTCAGTTTACTTAGGGAGAGAAGTCCCTCTTGGAAACGGAGATTTCTCGACAAGAGGGAAACAACAGTTCTCTTGTGGGTCTCAATTTCTACAGCCAGCAGCTGCCTGGGGAAACCTGCCAGCGTGAAACCCTTCCCATTTTCCACAAGCCTTCTTACAGTTTGTGTATGGGCTATGTCAACTTACGGGGCAGTGTTTTAAAGATGAGCTGTTCAAAAGCAAAAGTTCTCAAATCTTTTTTTAAAATCATTTTCATCCGTGGGAGCAGAGATCTTTCTTCCTCTCCTGGTGGGCACAGGACTGGTTTTCTTTCTCGGTCCCTGTTTGAACTTCTCATGGGATTACAGTAACTCTAATATCTGTCCACTTCAACGTGGAGACCTTTGCTCGATATCAATTTGAACTTTTCATCTCTCTATAGTTTCATGTGTTACAAGAATAAAGAGTCTTTTCTCTATCACTCACAGGAGGATTTCAGTTCTAGAAATTTAAAGCATCTTCTCAGCCCTCCCACCTGGGACTTAGCTTCTTCTCCTACTGACTATGATGTCTCATCATGTTGCAGTTTTACATGTTTCTATCTCGTTCTTTTTTCTCACCCGAGGGAGGACTGAAGCNCGATAGAATGCGGAAAACTCTCACGGGCTCTGTGCTGGGTGGAAAGTAGCTAGCTGTTAGTAAGGTTGACTCAGCTGGGCAGCAACTCCCCCCTCCCTACAGCCGATGGGGGAGTGGGGGGCGGCAGGTGGCCTGGGGAGAGGTTTAGACCCCACTGCAGGGCCGGCCGGCCNACAGGCCAGGCCGGGCCTGGTTTCCTGTTGCTGACTGGAAGGAGAAAGAGAGAAAATTTCCAAGGTTTCTGTTTTTTAACATGTGTTTTTCACAGAGGTGTCTCCAGTTTACATCACTTCCTAAAAAAAAATCCTTTCAGGTCAAACTACGACAAGTTCTCTGTCTATTTTGCAGACTGTGAAGTGCTAAAAATCATGAATTTTAAAAAAGGAAAAGAAAAATTGTCTAGTGTCAACCTGAGGTCCAGGTCCTCACACTTAACAATGTAGCAAAAAATGATCAAGCAAACAAGTCAAAAGAATTAAAAAATAATTGTTACTTCATATCCCCAGGGGTGCTGCACAACCTAGCCTGCTGGTTGCAGCGGCTGGAGGTCACCCCAGCCATGGCTCTGGCCTCAACAAGTCACAGCTAGTGTAAATGGTGGGGAAGACAAAACAGTTTAAGGCTTCAGAGTTGTTGGAGACTGAAATAAGAAGACATTCTGTAATTCTACGTCGTGAAGCATTTTGTAGCAGTTGTAGTTTAAAGCTAATGCCCCACCTTCCTCTCATGGCCCACCCCAAGGTGATTGACATCCTACTTCATTCCCATGCGCCCATTTGGAATTCTTTCTTTCTTCATAAGAGAGCACATTTTATGGCCCTGTCACAGAGATCCTCTGTGTCAGAGCAGAAAATCCCCCTTTTAACCTGAATGTCTGTAAAATCCATACTAGGCTTGACATGTGATGATTTTTGTGATTAATACTCTGTAAAGACATAAGCTACTGCAGTGTATGTTGTAGAGGCAAAAAAATAAAACCAAAAACCAGAGTTACAGAAAGTCTGACCTATTTTCAAGGTTTGAGACCTCACTTTTCCGTTGTTGACGTAAGCCCTGTATGAAACTTGGCATCAGCAGAAATTGTTCAGATGGATTATTTTAATTTGTCCCAATTTGGATTATTACATTTGTCCAAATGTTAAAGGCTACAGATTCCTGCAAAGCTTATTAAACACCTTCCAGTGCTCCACTTCAAGGCTGGCAGTCAGAATATAAATGATGAGAAAAGTTTCTGCACAAATGCTGAGGGGTAAAACCACTTGGTTTGATAATCTTGTGTAAGCCACTTGACCCATTTCCTCCAGCAGCAGCCATCCCAAGTACCAATCCACTGGAGTGAAGAGAGAGGCCAGTAGTGCTCTGCTAAACTGAGCCTCTGTGAAAGCAATCAATAAACTTCCATCTTCTCCAGGAGCCCCAGAAGTTTACATAATTGTCCCTACTTCCCTCTCTGTGTGAGATCTGCTCTCTTTTCCTAAAGGTTTAGGTGCAAGGCAGATGTCTATATGCTAGCATGCTTTGGCCATCTCATTTCTCAATGGCTTTTATTGTGCTCATCTGTTCAGCAAGGCTCATTTGCTGGTTAATTGCATTCTCAGATCCTCTAAGATGTCTACAGCACCTGCTTGCCACTTCACAGACTCTTTCGATCTCTCTAGAAATATCGAACTTTGATTATGTAAAAATCTTTCCCAACTGTATGACATGCCTCAAAAGCAAGTTACAAACTGCCATTGTGACTATTGTGACCTATGTTAGGATTGAAAATATAATTTTCTGATATAAAAGCCTGAAATGAAAAGTGATCCTACTTGCTATTCTGTTTGTGTGCTTCTTTGCTGGCTCTGGTTTTCCTTGCCTTACCAAACACTTAGGGAAAACAGAGCATATAGTGAAATATAGGTTGCAGTACTGTGACATGCAATTCAATAGCTCTAAAAGTCTCCAGGGTAGACCAAATTACCACCTGCTGGCAGAGATTTTTCACTTGCAAATATGCTGAAAACTTCTTTACCTGAAACATCTCCATTTGTTTCTATCAGGATGCTTTTGCAAATGTGAAATGAATTATTTCAAACCTAATTGTCTGCTCTGCTTGTACAGGTATCCTTTGGTGGAAACAAAGGTTTTCTTTGTGTACCTTAAAGAGATTGCAACCGTTATTGGGGTCTGGTTTGATATCGGTTTCAGAGCAGGAGAAATGTGGAATGCAACATCTCCTTTGTTACTGACTGCATGATTAAGTTATTTAATTGATGCCTGTTACCAGTTTTCACATTTTTCTACCAGTTTTAAGGGGCTATTTTGGGAATTGCTTGCAAAAATATTTTGAATGTATACAGTGCTGCTTTTATTTTTTTAATTTTTTTTTTAAAACAATGCATTTTAAATGGATTATCTCACACCTCTTTTTCTTCATGTGTAGTGCTGCACATTTTTAGTTTGATTTTTTCATGAGTTTCCCTCCACAAGTGTTTGCAAAGTTTTAGCCAAAGCAGCACAGCTGTTTGTAAAGCTTAGAAAAAATGTTGTACATCTAAAAATATTCTGATAATCTAGGAAGTTAACACAGAATTATTTAAGTCCCTCAACCAGTCTAGTTGCTCCAATAACTTGAACTCAGCCTTTGGGAGGAGTTGGTCTTATGGAAGAATTAGACATGAGGACATTAAATTTTAATATCACCACAGACATTATCAGATATTACCAGATATAATGAAGTATATAGAAAGTGGGATATATATTTTCAAATAGAAGAAATTAAGGCTCAGGTGAATTCTAGCACTTCCTGGCTTCTAGGTTTTGATTTTATAAACTTAATATTTACATCCCCACACATGAGTCTGTATCTGAGGCCTTTCTGTGTTTACCACTGATGTTTTGTAGTGGATATTTATGAATTTGCATTTCTTGGCCTGTGTCTCATCCTCAGTATCCCACTGTACTCTCTAACAGCTGTTACAGAACTAGAACTAGAGATGATGTGTTGGAGAAAACAGTAGGAGGAGTAACAAGTAAATTCAGCAAAAGTGACTCCTGCAGGAGCTTTGAAAGGCTGAAGGTGAATGTTTTCCTTTGATAAATGGAGGTCAAACTGCCTGTGCCACCACTAGTGCAGAGGCTGCTCTGTGGGATGACAGATCTCTTCTCCTGCTGAGGTACAGTGATGAAGGAAAAGCTTAGACAACACTGTCCCCCTGAATTCATCTGCAAACCCAAAGGTACTGGAATCAAATCTTCCAGAGTGCCCCTAATGCATTGAGCATTAAGATTTGTATCCAATGCTACTGGATTTTCCATCCTATTCGAAGTTGACAACTAATTTTGAGCATTTACTGATAATTCAAGGTCTGGCGAACAAGTCTTTCAAGCTTACTTGCAAAAAGCTTGCCAATTTACTGAGGCTTGTGCTAGAGAGCAAATAAAAAAAAAACCAAAACACAAACCCAACCCCCCCCCCCTTGCCCCCCCCCCCCCCCCCCCCCGCCCCCGCCCCCCAACGCCCCGACACG
>WEZZ01031255.1:15531-51191 GCA_013400585.1 Chloropsis cyanopogon
TCTTCAAGGTAATAAAAAACAACGTGTTCTGTTTTTTTGGGGGAGGGGGGTGGAGACAGGGAGTAGAGTAAGAAGCAGTGAAAAAGTGTCAAATTATAAATAACAATAACTTCTACAAGCTTGTATTCAGTACAGTAATTAACCTCTAAATGCATTTAAAGGCACTAAACAACCTAACTTCCTCCATGGACAGGCTTTATCAAACATAAACCAACATGTGATTTCTATACAGATACCACATCACAGGAGAACCTGTGCTTTATCTTTCTGAAAAACAGGTTCCTTACTGTTTGGAGTAAGGAGGTTGGAGCATATATCTATATTTCTCCACCTATTCTGCAATGAATTCTTCAGGAAATCATATTATCAGACTATTCTGGTGATAGGTTTTACAGTTTTCAAATTCAAAGAGGAAAGATTATTCCATTTATATTAGAGTAATCCCATGGGACAAAGGGATTTACAGCAGCAAAACAACCCAGTATACACTCAAGAGGATAAATTGTGTTTTTCTACAGTGCCAATATTTCAGTCTGATGAGTCAGGTTTTGTCTGCACCCATCAGGACTGAAGAAATGTGTGAATCAAGGTTTTGATACCCCTATAACAAAGCCCACACATCAGTGCTCAAATGAACATTTATGAGTATTTACAAATGCAACTTATCCATAATTTTCTTTATGTAGGTAAGAAGAATAGTAATCCTGCAACAAAAAATACAATATTAGGAACAAAGAATTTAATAATTCTCATTCCTCAACTAATTCCTGCACTTGGGGATATGCAGTTCTTGTTTTCTGGAATGATTAATAACAATCATCAGTTCATTATTAGAGTTTGAAAAATTACCACAACATGTCCAGATAATGCTAGGAAACTTTGAGAACACACGCAAAATTCTGTACCAAAATAAATTAAAGAGAAATTGATATCTTGCCTGAATTTATGAATCCTTCTTCAGTTATTCAGATCTATGAGTTAGGGACAATACCTCAACTGCTGTCTTTGTTGTGACTGATCCTACTAGCTCCTTTCTAATCTTTTATTCATTAATCATGGCTGAATTTAGACGTAAGCCTTTCTTGATAGCCTCTGACATAGGGGGTCAAAACCCAAACATTACCTATGTTCATTTGTTTCTTCAGAAACTCTTAGAAATGCTAACAGTATCTTTAAAAAAAACAAAACAAACCTACAACAGTTTACTAAGAAAACTAAAACAATGCCCCTGTACTGAGAATTTACATTGCTCCAGTTATCAGTTATATATCATACACCTATTTGATGTCTATTTCAGGATCACAGGGTTTTTTGAATGGCATAAATCTGCCTGGTTTTGATGATATAAATTATACTGGATCCTATTCCTTGAAGTCAGAGAAGCATTTTTCAGACCTGCTGAGAAGCTGATTCACAATGTTTCCAGTGTTACGTTAATTTCATAGAAACTTATTAAAAATTATTCTCTTTAATTTGCATCAGTTACATAAAAGTAATTTCAAGCAAACATATTTTTGAAGAAACGACAGAACCAAATGAAAAGTTTTGGGAACTTCTTGGAAGATGTAAAAAATCCCTAAACTCTTAGGCTCTCTGGACTTCTCCTATTAGTCAAAATTTCCTCTAAAGAAATAAAAACTAACCCCAAGATCCCACCCAGGCATCTTCTGTATCACCATTACCTCACAATAAAAATGAATGACGACCATGTCTTACTTTTCACTGCCACTCACATGGCTGCTTATTTCCAGCTGCTGAATTCCACTTGCTCTTGCAATAAATGCAAGAATTCTTGGTTACTGATGGAGCAAGTGGGGAGTACCCATTTATACTGCTTCCCCCACCTTTTTTTTCCTCTACAATTTAATTCTTAATAGCAGCTGGTGTTGAATAAAAAGGTCACACTATTTTGGGCTCATGGCTTTCCTGCCGGAGCTTGGACTCCCATTTCATAACTCAGTGAGCATCTCCAGTCCTTAAGAGAGTATCTCCAGGTACAGCATGACTACTAGAGTCACCTGACACAGAAGGATTAGTAAGAAAAAGGTCAGAAAAGGCATGATATGTTCAGAGTTACAGGTCCTAGAGGGGATTCAGGCAGGTCCAGTGACCCCAGAATGGGAGGAGATCCCACTGCCACAGGAAATATGGCTTGGGATCACAGTCAGAGTGGGGTGCAAATGTCATTACCTCTCGGGAGCAGCAGGACAGTCCTGCCTGACTCCTCTGAAAGCAAACAGACCAACCCAAATGAGAACTTTAACACCTTAAAAAGTTAATTTCAGAAAACAGTATGAAAAACTCCAGACAGGTAATGTGTTGCTTAAATTGTTTCACCTTATTCTATGAAAATATGGGACATTCCTGTGCGGTACTGTGGGGTTTAATGATAAATAAAAGGTAAAAAAAACCCAAACAAACTTACATACAGAAGTTTTAACAATACACTTTTCCAATAAAATACCCATAAGATCTTCTATGTACTTCATGATGCATATTCATGGTTATAAAAACACTGAACAATATATGAGTCCATAAGTACTCATTAGTGTTTAGTAAGTCAAAATCTGCTTTTTCAAAGGCTTAAAATATAAAATTATATTCCCTAACTTATTATTTTCAATTTACATTGCTATTAGTTATGCAATCTGGCATGTCTTCACTTAGTATTTAATGGTTTAGCACCTGCCTATGTTTGGGGTTTTTTAAAACAACATTAGCAAGTGACATAGAGAATAAACTCCAAGGGAACAGTCATGGTCTAGTAGCACAATGTAGAAGTAAAACCAGAGATTTTCTTTTTTTTTTTTTTTTTTTTTCCCCTCAGTAAAGTGAATTTAGTCCATTAAATAAAAAGCATTGTTCTTTAAATGTTTGGGGGGGAGGTGGGTTGTGGGTTTTTTTTCCCTTTTTTTCTTTTAAATAAGGCATTGCAGGCTTAGCTGTGTACTGGATTTTAGCCAAAGATTCTATTTGAGGGTAATGTTCCTTGCCTCATATCTCCTGAATTGCGACCATACCTCTCCTTTGTGCATGGTTGCTGCTAAGGAAAATACTCCTCAGTGGTGGCATAATGCAAATGCAGACAACCAAGTCAGAGAAAAACAGAGCTATATTATCACAAAATTGTAAAAAAATAAAACCCTCACAAATGAGCAGATTGCTTATATAAGGACAGTCTGTATTATTAGCATTGAAAGTATTTGGAAGCGTAGTTAATCTTAGCTAAACTCAAAAATTTTACAGTAAGTAAAATTAGCAGTGCAATGCATATCATAAAATCATGAATGACAGACAGAGGATGGATTATTTGCACAGTTTTGCCTATTTTTAACTAGATGACTGAAGTAAAAGAGAAGAGGATCGATCAAGTTAAGAACAAAAGGGGAAAAAAGGAAGTTATATAATAGAAATAATTGCTTTTAAACCTTGGCACAGTGCAAAGGACACTATTTGTTTTTTCCAAAGATAAACCTTTAAGATTTTTGCTATTTTCAGTGCATCATTTTATAAAGAAATTTCCTTTGACACACAGAGACAGAGAAAAAAACCAACCAACCATGCAAACTCACTTTTCTTTCTCCTTTCTAATTTGATGTTTAAATACAGCAGCACATACTTAAGAGAATAACTTGAATTCAGCCAAGTTAGGCTCCCAGACACTGTTCTGTAGATTTGAACTCAGTACAGTGGCATAAGGTTAGTCCTGTTTTGATATGGCCCACTGGGGCAAGAGTCAAGAGGGAGAGAGAATTAGAAGCACTGGAAATTTAAAATAGGGAGCTTTTTAAAATTTGCTGTTTCTACTCTTCATTTCAGCAAATGCTACTGTTTAGGGGCTTTCAATCACGTTCTGTTACCTTCCATTTTAAAAGTGATTAGAGATAAGGGCAGTCCCAAGCAGGAATCATGGCAGCTCAAAGGTGAGCTCATAGTCCCACCCCCCTGCAAGGAGCAGGGACATCTTCAACAAGATCAGGTTGTTCAAATTGTCAGGTTGTTCAAAGCCCAGTCCAGCCTTCCTTTGGATGTTTCCAGGGATGGGGCATGCACAGCCTCTCTGTGCCAGTGTTTCACCACCCTCACTCTGTAAAGAATTTCTTTCTTCTAGTTTGAACTGCAATGTTATGGTACCATATGCTAATTTGGTAACTTTGTGTTGAAAACAGCATAATGGAAAAATGAACTTGCTAAATTCATGCTTGATTACTGCGTGGTTTAGACCGTGATTGGGAGACATTGCAATTTTAATTCTACTACACTACAGATGAACATTAATAATATACTTATGTAATTGGATGTGTTCCCTTAATCAGAGCTGGGAAAATGGATAGTTCAGTAAATCAGTTTTGGTTTTAGATCTTTTAGAATCGAGCATTTCTACAATTCATTACTGAGCTACCCTGACTTAGAGGGTGCTAAAATATAAAAGGAAATACATTCTACTTAAAATTTCACTCACTAGGAGACAGATTCTGACAACTCCAATTCAGATTCAGTAGACTTTGAGCAATTAACTGGTATCCCATCAGAATCACAGCAACCACCATATCCACGTTCCTGGGTAAAGGCCAAGGCAGTCTCTAAGTCAATTCCTATTTCCCTGTGTTCCTGGATTCTGGAGAAACCAGAACTTGGATCATACATATGAAGGGAGATCTCAGTCACCTGACAGACCTCAAGTTCTTAGAGGACGAAATGGCAAAAATCCTGAGGTTACCCAAATTAAGCAATTTTCTTGGACACTGGAAACATGGACCAGCAAGACCTACCAGGGGAAGAAATCTGTATCTCTCCACTGTTGATATCAAGCACTGTTGTCCAGGCACAAGAGGAGCCAGCACTTATGTGAAACAGTGAGAATTAAGCTCTCACAAAGATTCCTGAGTCATGCAGTAAGGTTTGTTCTATGACTGTTTTGGTTTTTTTTTAAACTGCTGAGGACCTTTCTCAAATAGAACAAAATTAGGTTATATCATGAAGGTCTCCCAACTGCTTTTCTTGGTCAGAAGAACTCTGTTTTCCTAGTATGACATTATAGGGTTTGGGATTTTTAGTTTTTGTTATTAAACCAAGCAGTATTGAACAGGTTCTCCTTAAACCTGCATAACTTAGGCAAACCTTGGTATTTGTTGGCAGATATAACAGTATGTCAAATTGGGTCATTTTTCAAAATGTGTTTTAATTAATTTTTAATTTAAATGTGTGTGAAATTTCTTCCTTATGTCCGCTATATTTCAACTGACCACTAGGAAGATAATTATTGTTAATTACCCATGGCATACAAACGAGTACATTTTAATAATGTTCTCACACATTTCACAATAAATATGTTTCAAAAACCCAGTTATATTTAATAAGCATAGAGTAGCTCTCTTTAGCCTGCATTTTAACGTGTTCTGCATTTAAATATGCAGAGCTATATCTCTACTCCCCTTAATGCTGCAAATGAAATAATGGCAACATGCCATAAATGTAAGTAATATAACGTTACCTTTGTCCTTGGCAATGCCTATCCTGCTTTTCAGTCACTTGATTTTGACACCCAGGGAAAATGTTATTGTGCACTGAAGCACTTTGCAGCTGCTACACTTAAAATATGTTTTAAAGGTGAACACACTTCACCTGGGGGCTAGGCTCACTATCGATTCCCTCAGTGGCTATCTGAACAAAGATTGGGAGTGAAGTAATTACCTACCATGTGTGGAGATGAACTGAAGAGCCCCACAGTTCACCATCTACCCGAATTACCACAGCTCACTGTATCTCCAGCTGCAACACATCCATCTAGCAGTTTATTTCAGCGCTCATTTTAGCAAGATAAGTGTTGGCTGCCATATTCACCCATCTCAGGTATTACTGATTGTGGATCCTACTTTCCTCCTCTGGAACCAGGGGTTATTGCAGGCATTGCCGAGCTTGAAAGTGAATGCTGCCTGACCCAGAGCCGCAAGAATGCTTTGTGCCAACTGGTAGGAAATAAAGCAACCCATCTGCTTAGCGAGGCAGGTGGTGAGCACGCTGTCCTCGCGCTCAGCTCCCTGCGGGCACTACCCACGGACAGCGGGGTTCAAGCCACAGGCTCTGGAGCTGCTCAGGATGGGAGCTGAGTGGGATTACTCTGCTAAAGGGTGGGATATGCAAAGATGTGCTGAGGACACACTTCTAAGGGAAAAACTGTGAGGCGTTCATTGTGAACCGAAGTTTTTGCAGCTTTTGTGTTCTTCCTCCAAGTGCAGTGATAACACTGCCCAGTAAAGGCACGAATATCTACTTTCTGCTGAACTTCTGCTCAGAGTTTTAAAATGGTGACGATTAGTGGAAGCTGCCTAATGAAGACCTCTGAATTCTCATGATGATCTACTAACCATACAGGGTTTTACTCTTCTTCAAAATACCAGTTTCACTGGCAGCTGATTTCTCTCTGTTCATTTGCACCTGTTTTTTCCAATGGGAAAAAAGCCAACAACTTACCATTTGTACCAAAATTAGAATGAAATGAAGTCCACTGGATATAGGGCATTAAAAACACTCTTTCCACACAATCTTTTTTTGATTAGTAGTGAATGAAATCTGGCTATAAAGAAGTTTTATATTACAGCTCCATAATCTATTTGTAATGCCTGCTTTACAGAGACACCTTTCTTTTTCTCTGCACTGAAGCACAAAATAATTAGGTAGAACAAATCCCAGCAGAAAAAAATGCTAGGTAGACTTTCTTATGGCCATAGCTATGTAACAGCACAAGTGTTAAATAAGTTGGATCAAACTGATAAAACTAGCATCATATACATGCCCAATCTAAATCCTCACAAATTATTTTCTCTTATGTAGAAAAGTATAATATTAGGGAAAAAAAACCCCATGATGTCATGTTAAAATACTTATGGAAGAATAACATAGTCACTTATCTTCTAAACATTCTTAAAATACTAAAGCTTTTGCTGTAACCAACTCCTAAGAATATTAAATGCCTGGAATTTCTGAATTATTAATACAAATATATGACTGGATTGGGATTTAGTCTTACTAAGTTAAAACATTTCTATACTTCAAATTTTAATATTTTGAGTTAAGGAAAGAGTCTCAGCTGCTTACATATGATAATGGGGTTTGCATAAGTAAAATGTAAAAATGATGTTTAATTAGGAAAAAATCTAGCAGCTTATTTCTCTGTTAAGTTAGAATCTAGAGCAAAGTTTAATTAACTTGTAGACTGTCTGGGTCTTTTTCACATACAGTTTCTCAGAGGCTTGTTATAAAGCTGCTAGAAATCATATAACAAGAAAAAGAAAAACCCTTATCCTGTTAATTTTAAGTTTAGCTGTTATGAGGTCCTCAAAATACATCTTTTTTTTTTTTTTCTTCCTTTTCACCTGAAACGTAGGGGACACTGCTAGGTTTTGGGAGTCTCTTTTCCCACTGCTGTCTACAATGACTCTAAGCCACAAGGGCCCCATTTTTCTCTGTT
This sequence comes from Chloropsis cyanopogon, assembly GCA_013400585.1. Lineage (NCBI taxonomy): Eukaryota > Metazoa > Chordata > Aves > Passeriformes > Irenidae > Chloropsis > Chloropsis cyanopogon. Next base: position 23,003 of record WEZZ01031255.1, read on the forward strand.
GTTGTCCCAACCTTTGCAGGAAGTAATGACTTACCTCTTTTTCCAAAGGGAGATGATTTTTTTCCTTTTTAAACTCAGCTCACAGAGCTGGAAATATACTTGCCTAAAAAACTAACCCCACCCCCTAAAATAGGAAGAAAAAAAATCAAAACCCCTACAATTAAATAAAATAATGTTTTAGCTATTGCTTATATTTAGTATCATTAAAGAAAATGTTAAGTTGAACATGAAGTGCACAGAAAGTTTACCTTGTTTAAAAACTACAGTGGTATTTCCTCTCATACAGCTAATGGAGAAAATAATCTTGCAGAAATAATCTTGTAAAATGTAATAACCCCACCAGGAAAAGCCCAAAAATTTAAAACTAGTGGTTGTGCAAGGCAAGAAAAATGAGGACAGTTGTAAAGCATTTCATATTCAGAAGGGTTTAGTAAAAAAAGTATCTGGACTTCACAAAAGCCAATTCTTACAGAAAATACTTATGGAAAATGCATACAGTGTATTCCCAAACCAGCTCAAATAATAACTGTTTTTGTGTGATAAAGGGGCAGTACTAAAGAAGCAAACACACACTAATCCCACTCTGTCTCTGGGTAATTCATGGTATTCCCACAAGTTTCTGCTCCATGGATGTCCTGTGTAGATGCAGCTCTGAGCCTTCACCTCTTTTCAGCAAAACAAATTCATTACAGTTTAGTATTGCTCAGAGCTGCTCAACCACCTATGGAGACAATTCCTGCTGTTCCAGCTATGCAAGAACAGATTGTCTTTAATCTGCAGTTTTCACAGGCACTGGCTGGCTGTAAACTGAATGATTATGATGGCCATGGATGTTTGCACAGAGCTGCTCTCTCTCAATACTTCTGAAAAGCTGGGCCACCAACCCAGCTAGAGCTGGCCAATCAAGAATTTAAAAATTATCTGAAGACCATTGCAAGATATTTGACAAGGAGAATCTTGAATAATTTGTGTGATGAATACCATTTGACTATCTTCAGAGCTATTCAAGTAATGAAGAAAGCTACACCAACCCTTTTACTTGAAATATTTGCAGATATTATTGGTTGTAGGGAGTTGCATTTTCAAAGTTAGGTCAGACTTCTAAATATGCAGTTAGGCTTCAAGACTAAAACAGCCTTATATCTCCACTAGTGCCTACTGCAACTCCAAGCTGAGACTAAGCAAGCTGTGTCTGCAGCCTGAGTGCAGCTTAGCTCTGCACTTTGTCCCATATTAACTTCCAAACGCAAGCCACACTGTTCTGATAATGTGTGTCACAAATTCTTTTTGTGTTTTTTTTTTTTTTTTTAATTTTAGCTTCTATTAAGCTTCTGTCTTCTTAGCCCTCCTCTTTCAAAGCCATAACCTTTGTAAGATTCTCCCAAAATGCAGTTTGAAATCACGCCCAAGCTTCCTTTCCTTCTGGGCTGCTCTGGCATGGACAAGTCTCAGTTGTCCATGGCTTCAGCTGAGCTTCCATGGAGAACAAGAGGAAGGGCTGGGGCAGTGCTACCTCAAGCACTCCCCACCAGTCACTGTGATATATGAATTGGAATAATTAGTGCATTTGTGAAATGTAATATATATTTCAGGCTTTTGTGAAATATATGGTGTAATGTCTGATTTGGAATAGCTTGTATTCATGTAAAATATAAGGGAGATAAGTTTATATTCTTAAAGTTTAAAACTAAAAAAAAATGGGACTGGGGAGAGATTGCCTCACACAAGGAATGCACAGATGGCCCAGAGAAGAGGACCTAATTAACAAATGAAAAGACGTGGCTCCTAGGGAGATGGGCTGTGTCCTGAGGACAGCCCAGGAGATGAATATGCAATCAAGATAGCCAGAGACATCAGGAGTCATGCATCCCAAAAACCAAGTTCCCGAAGACCACACCTGTTGTATCCCCTCCCTAATTCCCTCAATGGATTGTTCCCAAGTTTCCCCCATCCCCAATGGTTTATCCCAGTCCCTACCTCCCTGCTCCATTTCACCCTGTTCCCAACTCCCTCTCCCTGTATTAGGCATTACCCCTCCTGTCCATCTCCCAGTCACCACTCCCCTCACCCAGAACCTTCCATGAAGTTTGTGTTGTGATTAGTTCCCGATGATCTTATGTTGATAGGATTGGCTACTGCCCCCTGGTTACCTCCCACAGAAACCCCGTGTATTTCCTCTGATTGGTTGAGTTCTGTACCTCCCCTTCAGTATTTAATGTGTTACCCGACTGTGCTTGGGGCTTTTTCTTGTCGCATTTAGCTTGGTTTGATCCTTTGTTCTCCTGTGCTTTTCCTACGTTGCTCTTTGGAATAAACTGAGCGTTCTTCAAGCAGAAAGATGCTTCACAGTCTTCATCGGGATTCTACCTGCCAGGCCTGTAAGCTGCTGGTCGTAGGAGACACCCACTGTGGTCATAGGTGGTGGGGGTCCGCTTTCCTAAAGGGCTCCCACACCCCATTTGTGTCCTTGGCTGTGTCCCTAGCCATTTCCAGGCCATTGGGTTAGGGCCGTGACACACATGAATATGTGTAACCGTGAATAGAAATGGGAAATCTCTGCCTCAGGCATGAAAAACTGTATAAAAACTGCCCGAGCAGAGCCAGACTCCATGAACAGAGGGAGCTCAAAGCGATAGAGTTTGGACTGAATGTTCACCCAGCGCGGGTCCCAGGGCCAAGGCCGTTATATTTCCTTTTGATTGTGGCTGTTGGGATCATATCTCGGTCACAAAATAAAATTTCATTTTTTTCTGAATTATTAAATTGGCTCTATTAATTAATACCTAGAACAGTCATCAAGACTTGATTAAGAATCAACTCATCCCAGTGCCTGTGGCCAGGTGTGTTGTGGTCCCTCTCACTGCCACCCAGCAATTTTGGGCTTCCCAGCGTTCACCAGAGGCCTCAGCCCACGCTCATTGCTCATTCCAGGATGCCTTGACATCACAAACCACAGGCCACTGACATCTTAGAACTGGCAGTGTGGACACCCAGCATAAATCATGTTTGAGCTTGCAGGTGCCTCAGGATCCAACAGCACAAGCACAACTTGATACAGCAGGTATTGCTCCCCTTATGAGCATCACTTGGCAAACTCCCATGCCCACATATACAAAATCCCTGCAGCAATGTTGTCTTCTCCCACTGAGCATTTCTTTCTAAGCCATCATAACCCAGCAGGGGAAGCAATAAAATGGGAGGCAGCAGTGGTGAGTGTAACAGGGCCCACACCTGATACTTGAGACTGAAAAGCACAGCTGAAGGAAAATGCCTTCAGTATTCCCACAGCTCAAGCAGATGTGAAAGAGCCCTTCGAGAAGCAGGAGCATGTGATGGGACTGCTGGAGTGTGCTGGTGACATGAGATGTGTGGCATTTGCCACCTTGAGGCCCTTGCAGGCTCAGCAGCATCTAATTAGCTCCCAGCTGGAAGCACCTTCTCAAAAACCCCTGCTGCTGGCTGAAAATTACCCTCCTTCAGATCAAGTTTCTGGACCAACAGATCCTCCTGAGTTTGGCTGGTAAAGTTTTGCATCTCCTGCAGATTGCAGCATAATCCCTTTCTTCCACAGGAAAAAATAAAAAAAAGAAAGTATCTCACAAGTAATATACTTGCAATCCCTATAAAAGTGATTCTCCACACTGCTGCCACAGGACAAAATCATTACACACTTAGATGCTGAGTGAGGAAACCAACTTCATGTTTGCACTCTCAAATCTGACTAGCTTTCAGAATACAGTTTCTCATCTTTCTATTCAAATTCTGCTTGGCTCATATCATACTTTAGACCAGTATTAATTAAAAGTACAGTGAGAAGAGCAAGCAACCACTATCCTGGGAAAAGTGGTAAAAGCTGGGCTACAGTATATAGTTAGCGACCACAGGTTAAAAATCATCTCACTCATTAAGTAAATGGATGTGGCCACACAGCTGGCTGAATAAATATGAAAATAAAATCAAATAAACACTAATTCAATCCCCAGTAAATCTTGCAGGTCAGCTCATCTGCTCCTTACCAGGTGTGATTCTGTTACACAGTTAACACAGGCAATGTTGGTACTGATAGCAGGTGCTGCTAACAGCAAATGCTGAGTTAACCATTCCTGGCTAAGAGTGGCACAGAAACTTGTGGAAGTCAGGAATGCTGCCAGAATGACAAAGCAGTAAATCCTATAATTTTATTATCATATCACAAACTAATATTCATAGTTACTATTATTTCTATTTTTACTTTTTAACCTGAAGTATAATTGTATACTGCAAGTATTTACTAATATTTGCTGCAGTTTCACCGGGTAGGTGTCTCAGCAACACTCCACTAGGACTACAAAGCTGAAAATTCCAAATTTGTAGGCTCAAAGCACTCTCCTGGTGCTTGTAGTACTCTTGACCTGGAAACTGCAGCTTCTGCAGCTTTGCTCCCTCACAAACACAGCTCCAAAAGTTGTTTGGTTTTTTTTCTCCCTGCTGAGAGAGAACCAAACGACCTTCAAGAGAGCCAAGACATCTCCAGACTGGAATATCTATGCCTGCCAGCTGTGATGAGCAGCCCTACTTAGTCATGAACTGACTGCATTCCTTCAGTGCCTAGCAAAATGTCTTTTGCAGCCTGAGTTCAGTAAAAAGGTGTCCAGGAAAAGGATTGAAGCTTATATTCACATTCTATTTCATGCCTACTTTGACTTACCTCAAAAGTGTTTAGTATGCAGAGTAAATTACTCTGTAGTCCAAAACTTCGTTCATATTCCATTTATTAAAGAATAAAGAGCCCTATTTACACAGTAAAGGTAAATAGAGTTGCTGTTGTTGTATATACTTTTCTGGGGCATGTAGCAAACACCCTCTCCAGAGCTACAGTGACAACATCAAGGGAAATAAAAAAAAAAAAAAACCAAACCAAGGCTTTTAACCTAAAATGGTAAGTCCTGTTGGAAATACAGGGTATCTGTCTGCTTAATAGCAGGGAATAAGAGGACCATCTAGAAAGGACACAGACTAGCAGGAAAAGAAGTTTATTTCTCCAGTCCCTATTGCAAATAATGGGCATCAGCAGCACCTGTGCAGAATTCTCACAATGTCTCTTAAAGCCCTCAAGAACTGGAAATAAAGCTCAGAACTCAGCCTGGCAAGGAAGGGATAACTTGCCTCATTGAATGACATTAATTGAATCACATGCCACTGAGAAACATCTAAAATAAATGAGATAAAGGGAAGGAAAAGGCCTGCAGCTTTTTATTGAAACGATAATCTTACTGCTTTCTACACACATTAGAAATTAGAGGCTTACAGGTAAGCAGGCTTGGTATCAGCTGGATATTCTTCCTGAATACTCTGAAGGACTTGAAAGCTTCTTCCTTCATCCCCCAAAAAATAATTATATGTTTGTTAAAAATGAAGTCCACACTTCTCAAGTCTTTTCCCCTGCTCCAAGCAGTGAGGAACAAAAGCAACTTTGTAGTATTTGTCCATTTTCCTGCAGGAGGTCAGACTCCAGAAAGAAGAAATAACTACATTCTCTAGACCTAACTCTTATTACCCACTCTCACCCTGACACATCCTTTGAACTGGTGTGAATGGCATAGAGGTCCTACACAAGAATTTTTTGGTTTTTTTGGTTGTTTTTTTTTTTTTTTTTTTTTTTTTAGCCAGAGCAGTCACACACTCTAAGGCTTGTTTCTCTGGAAGCAGTCTGTGGTCCACTAATACCAATTTATACAGTCTGGTGCAAAGCAGCACTACTTTGGTTGTAAAATTTAATTAAACCTACATTTTTTGTAGCAATTTTTTTTTTTTTTGTAGCAAGTTTGAACTACGATTTTTTTTTTTTTAACCAGAATTTACTGTTTTCCTGAACTTTAAATGAGATGCAGAGATGATATTTCAACTTTATCATGGTGCTAAGGGAGTTTTCTGGACAGCAAACTACTCCCTGAGAATTTCTCCAAATGGCTACTGAGAAGACAGAGCAGCTGTTCCTGAGGCTTCACTAAATCAGGGCTCTGGGGAAAAACATCAGGTGGACTCCTTCTCTGCTAGAGACAGAGTGCTCCCAGAGTCCACATTGCTCTTTTCTTTCACAGAGAATTAAAATGACATATTTTACACCGAATAAAGAAAGAATGCCAAAAGCAGAATGCTGAAATGCTCTGCAAAATTAGATAATCACTTTTTCTGATTTCAATTCTAGTCTCTCTCACCTTCTCACTTATTGCTATTTATACAGTAAGAAATGAAACTTTTATTTTTTTAAGCATAAACTAAATTCTTGCGGTTACTTCACTGCTTTTTTAAGACTCTTTTTATATAGTTCTGTCCTCAGAGAAGGATTGTTGGGAAAAGTATAAGGAAATGGAATAATGGGGTGCTTTACAGATACTTCTGTATGCAAATAAACAGACCAACAAGAGCCATTTCTCTTCGTGGATTCTGCCATCAGCCCATAGACATTCCCCTGGGCCCTAGGTAACGCAATGTAGAGCATGGATGGCCGGGTTTATCAACAGTACTCATTTCTCTCTGAAGCTTATCATCATGCAGGGCGGTGTCTTGAAAGGCAGAAACCAAGGTGAGCAGAGGAGCTCCCTACAGATATATGGTGAGGAGACATTGCACAGTAAATCACAGAGAGGGAGGTAAACAGAAGATGTATGATTATTGGAAGTTACATCCTAGCGAGTGGCATCCTATCAATTTCTTGGTCAGGCTGCTGCAGCAGTCAGTAGCCACATATTCTACCTCACCTGTGTTGTGGCTTGAATCTTTTGTGGGTTATTATGAGAAGAAATGGAAATAGCAAGGTGCAAGCAGGGATTTCCAAGCCTTCCCCTTCCCCATCCAACATCTGGAAATACACTGAGCCCCGACCACAGCACAGGAGGAGAGAAGGGGTTCTGCAAATGCCACCAGCATTTTAACCAACAAGAGTGATCAGAAGAGAGTCAGTCAGCTGGTGTTGATTCTGCCCCTTGCTTTTGCCTTGACACATTCTGTGACTGCACAATAAACCTCTTTTTCTTCACTTTTCTCTCGGTAATGTGGGTATTAACACTTCTTTTGTAAAAAGTTGTTTTAGAATCTGCAAGCAGGAGCTCCCTCGTGTGAAGTAGTATTATAAAGGGTGCTGCTTGAGACTTCTGATAATTCCTGCCACACTGTATTATGAGGAAATACAGAGTAAAACCAGTACAAGTCCCAAAGCTCTTATTAAACAAAATATGTAAGGAGATAAGATTGCATGAAGTAACTGGGATATTGTAGTTTTCCAGGCTATTCCTTGTGAAAACTGTTGATGGACCCTGAGTACCACCAAACAGCTCTCTTTCACTGCATGAAACCAGCTCAGTGTCAGCAATGCTTGCTTACAGGCTACTTAATAAGGCTGTAGTTTCAACCTAACACATCTGGCTCTGGCCTGATGGGGACCTGCTCCTGCCTCGTCTCTCTTCTCATGGCATGCTTTAAAAAAAACAGCTAGAATGCCCCAGGACTTCTAGAATAAAAATGACAGCAATATTTTTGAATTTAGCAAGTTCAAACCAAATAGGTTAACGCACTAGAAATGAAATTTTCCCCCTTGCTTGGCTTCTAGGCTTAAATAAGTTGATGACTTTCTGAGCGGAGTCACTTTGCACAGCCTTTGCCATTTCTCTAATCCTCACTGCAGTCTCAAGGAGTCTCAAGTAGGTGCATCTGGCTGCACTCTGCAGCCCCCCCAGGTCACCCATTTCTGAGCAGCTACAACAGATCTTCAGCAAAAGGAACAATTTCCCTTTCTTCCTGGAGGCTTCGCCTTTCTCAGACTTCTTAAAGGCACACAGAGCAAGGGCAGGGATAACAGATGCCACCTGTCACAACTGATTTGGGCACATTACAGTCTCTTTTTTTTTTTTTTCTTTAAAAGAGTACCTTCAATTAGCAGAATTAAGTGATCCCATTTCCTGCTCAGCCCACCACGGAACAAACTTTGTGCAGCTGAGGAGATAGGTGGGAGGAAAAAACAGAACCACAAGGGCAATAAAAAAAAAAATGACCAGAGAAAGAGCACAGGAACTACTAATACTGGCATTAGCTGCAGAGCCACAGTCTCTGACTGCCAGGGAGAGTGTGCAACTCTCAGAACAATAAACCTGCTTACTGGAGATCATTGGAAAACTTTCTAGGGCACTTCTTTGGCCCTCTTCAGATCTACAGTATAATCACCTGAAAGATCACTTGCACTAACTCCCTTGTTTAATCACAGAAGGGCAGTCTTTCATTTCTGTGAAATGTCCCAAGTCTACTGTAGCTGGCACGTACGTAGCAGCAGCTCCAAGGAACATGAAAATCTACATCACCAAAGAACTAATGCACCACCCTTTTGTGCTGTTCTGACACTGCTACATGGAATTCATCCAATACATATTGTAGGTCTCCCCAAAATTACCAACAAGAAATGTGAATTATAAATGTCAGTTCCCCATGCTTCAGGTCACCAGAAACTTTTACATTTTAACTCAGATGTCACTTAGTGGTTCTAGAAGCAGGAGCAGCAGCAAATCTGTCTCAGTTATCATGACCATAACAAGCAGACACTCTGGAAAGCCCCGCACAAGCAGCCTTGGAAGAGAAGGGTCGTATCACATTTACAGGATTGATGCCTTGTGAAGGCTGACCTAGAACAGAGACTATACAGAGATAAAGAATAAAGCAGGGATTTATTAAAAGCCCTCAATGGATACACCTTGGGCAGCACAAGAGCCCAGCCAGGGCTACACCCAAGATGAACCCAAAATGGTCACAAAATGCACAACCGGTCACGAGGTCTCTCACTTTTAAAAGTTTTGGTCCATTTGCATATTGAACTTAATTGTCCAATTATTTCATTAGCTTATGAAGTCCCATCCTTCTTGTTTTTCCTCTCTTCAGTCCATCTTGTTTATGCTCTTGGGCCTGAAATTTGGGTGGTTGTCCTTGGTCCCAAGCTAGGAATTGTTTTGTCTAGCTACTCTGTGAAGGGAGCTTACCATCCCCTCATATGAAGCTTAGAACTACACACTAAAGCAGTAGAGAATCTGAAAAATATAAAAGCTAAAACCTAAGGCATCAGGATAATACATAAAACATGCTTTTTGGATCTACTTTAGAGGCAAAATTCAAAGCTGCCTCAATTTCAAGTTAGGGGCTTTATAGATACTGCTAGTCTTGAGTTGTTAGACTGATATCACAGAAGGGGCTTTGGTAAGGTTACTGGTCACTTTGTGGGGTCAGTGTCAGGGTTTGGACTTTTCCAAGTTATTGGATCACTAACCTTATCCTCCCTTCATCTGAGATCACACTCTGTGAAGGTAACAGATCAGAGCCTCTGGTTTACTAAGATAACAATCACTTACTTGAGCAGCAATTTTACTGAACTTATTTCAGATACAGGCATCCACCAGGCTTGTGTGGGCTATGCTGATAAAATGGTGCAGGGCTCTTCAGCTGCTCTATCTTTCCTCCCTGCTGCCACGCCAGAGTCCTCATGGGCCTCTTTGACACAGCCCCTCTGTGAGGGCTGTGGGCTTTAAAAGGTCCTGGCTCAGCTCCTCTTGATCCCAGCAAGCTCAGGGTGATATTCTTGCCATAAAGCATTAGGGAAAATGAAATCTTAGCTGAACACAGAAAAGGGGACATCTCTGCTTTGATAAATGCCTTTCTGTTCAGAGGGATATAGATTGGGTAAACAGCAGTCCTCTAACATGGCAGGGGCAATGCTCTTTGAATACTGCATTTGATGAAAATAAAGCGAGACAGAGGCAGACTTCAGCACTGCTTCAAGCACTTGCAGTCCTACTGGCCATAAGAGTCAGCAATAGAACTCATTTTTGGCACAGATTTTGAACACAGAGGTTGATTATATGACTAATAACAGTGGAATTGAACTAATAATAATGAACCAAACAAAATACAGTTTTGCACTAGGTCAGGCAGGAGAAAATTAAAGGCAAAAGAAAAAAAGTTGATATTTTCATCTGCCAATGTAAGAATTGATATATTAGAAGAAATAGTGTGTTTTAGTCTTTCTTTAGAAGCAGCAAATAGCTTCCTTTCACACAGCATTAAGAATCAGTGGCTAAAGTGATTTCACCAAATGGGGAATGTATCCCATTCAAAGACAGCATAATGTGCATTGTTATGGCTTTTTCATTTCTCCTGAATAGCAGCAGGTAGCTATTGTTCTTCTCACTTCATAATCTTCAGAGGTTTTCAAATTTTCCATTGTAGATAATACCATCCCGAAGGAGATTGCATTATTATTGGCTTCTCTGACATTATTTCAAATCTGTCTTTCTTTGGTCATGTTTTGAGGTGAAATAAGTACCATCATATCTGCCTGACTCTTGATATAGAGTTTTATTTCCAGGAGTTGTGGAGCTGTTCTGGTGGATTTCCTACTTTTCATTAATTATTTGCCTCCTAGTTAATGGGGTGAAGAGATCCCAGTCTCACCTTATTAAAAAAAAAAATTAAAAAAATTCAGCAGCTTATGTAATTCTTCTGTGATTTCAGTTAAGTACTCATGTGGGTTCTCCCCCTCCTTCCCTGAATTCACTTGAGGAGATCTAAAAAACCCCAAAACCACTGTACCAGGAGACCAGAGAAACCCTAAGCCTCTGCATTGTCTATGTGTGATAAGGCCCTTTACTATCTCTAAGGAGCAAGCATTAGTGCTGCAGCTTTTCAGTCTTCATTCCTTTTTCAAGTTCCTTAAAGTTCACAACAGCAGAAGAGATTTTGATATACAGGGAGCAAACAAATTTGATAACTGCCTTCAGATTAAACAGCTGGATTTTTCTAATGGAAAAAAATCAAAGTTTTGGGGTATCCCAAGGATCACTAACATCCCAGATATTAATTTCCTCCAGTCCTAAGCTATAAAAAAAAGCATGATGTTTCTCTATACTCTATCCCTAGTTCAGAGGAAATCCTTGTTTCAACCACTAGCAAAAAAACCCAAACAAACAAACAAAAAACAACCAAAAACAAACAAACAAAACAAACCAAAACCCAAAAACAAACAACCAAAAAAAACCACAAAAAAACCTGCAAAGAAAACCCAAACAAAAACAAACAACAAAAAAACCACACACAAAAAAACCAAACCAAATAAAAAAAAACCAAAAAAAACCACAAAACCTAAAACAAAACACTTTGCACAGTCGTACATAAGTACACAGGTACACAGTCCAGATTATTTGACCTGATTTTCTTTTGGTAAAACTCCCAACAAAAAGCAAAACAAAACAAACCAAACAAACTTTACAAATGTATATATATAACCTCAAGACATTTTTAATTTTAAAAAAAAAAAAAAAAAAAATCAATGAAAGCAGCAAAGCAGAAGCTTTCCAAAACCTAAAATTAATTAGGAAACTATTAGATTATTATTCTCTTAATCCTTCAATTTACCTTTAGTTCACTAAGGGGTGAATTTCGGTTTTCTTTCCCACAGGTAAATTATGCTTCCCATGGCTCTAACTTGAATTAGAAATGAAAAAAAAATATATATATAGAAGTTAGGTTAGATAGGTGACAGAAGAGAAAGATGCTCAATTACAGGAGTATCAAACCCAAAGTAAAAACCTTGATAAGATCACTTGATTGTCACTTCTAGCGAGTTCAGTTGATGCCAAACCTAAACTGCTCGAATTTGCTGACCCTGCACTCTTTGCTTAGCAGACTGATTTTCATATCAAAGACATTCATAAGGACGAACTCATCCTCACTTTCCAGGGCCTATATCAATCAAAATGCTTCAATAAGGTCTATGGATTGATTCAGTCTTCTATTTGCAGGACTGAAACTGTGAACAGGTTAGCACCCTTAGCTGAATAGGGTGATGTCAAAGTAAAAAACCTATACAAAACAATTTGCTCAGCAGTCAGCTCATCAAGCTTGCTTGGGTAATGCCAAAGCATCGGCTCTGTGGCAAAGTGATATGCCTAAAGCATACCAAACTTGCTGGAGTTTCACAAGGTTTAGGTTTGAAGGTTATTTTTTTTGACATTTTTAGCTTTCGGAGCCAAGTCTCACTCATCTGAAGAAAAAAACTTAATTTTTGTTCATTTTCATACCCTAAGAGAGCAAGCTTTCAAAGTCTTAAAAATGCTGGATCATTCTAGTCCAAGGTGAATGAGGTACTTCTTACACCCAAGTGGTCTAACAACATTTTGAGTGGAAGAGGAGAACCTGAGGAAGACTATCAGTGCTACTAAAAATAAAAATAAAAAAAAAAATTCAAAAGAGAAAGGAGGCTATTCCTGGTTATTAATTCTGTATAATCAGAATGCTTCATACTCCTGTGCAGATGTAAAACAGGACACTGTTTTACAGTAATCCTGTCAAAATCCCACCAAGCAGCCATGTCCTTACTGGAGACACCAAAAATGCCTCTGTGCCCAGGCTCTTCTCCCAGCATTTAAAATATTTATGGACCAAAGTTCCTAGAATACCCCCCAGAACCTATGAGGGCTGCACATGTGAGAGCAAAAAATTAGAAAACACATCAGAAAAAAGAACAAAAACCAGCAGTTCATGTTATCCTTGGCACTCCTGGCAACCACACCTAAACTTCCAACCCACAGGTATGGGCATAATGGAAAAGAGACACTTTAGCCATGGGACAGATATGTAGAAGTCCTTCACAAGGCACAAATGTCACATACACACAAATGTCAGTGCCAATTCAATGGTAAATTACATCCATCTTCACAGTCTCAGTTCTCATCTCATGGCAGACCCCAAGACCCGAAGTATAATGTCTTCCCACAGAGCCTGAGGCCTTTGCTCCGTGCATTCAGAAATCCCTTCTTAACTGTTCACATGTCCCTCACAGGAATCACTGTTGTGTCAAGTAAAATTGTGTCAAATTCTGGTGTTTAACCTCAGAATCTCCCCTGCTCCCCCCCACCAGAGGATCCTGTGCATTGCTTCCTCTCTATCTGCTCCAGGGATGTGCATTTCCCTCATGGATAGCTACTGCTTCCAGCCACTTCATGCTCCAGCAGTTCTGTAAAACTGATATTTTGTCTGCAAGTTGCTACCCCTGGCAGTGGGACTATGCCCAGGGAATACTTTCCTGCTGATGATAGAGGACAGATCCTGAAGTCAAAATCCTTGAATAGCTGCCTTGTAGCTGCATTCCCAAACTTTTGTGCTGATGACTTTAATTGATCAGTGCTACCAAGAGTAGCTGGAGATAAAATCAACTTTATATTAATCTATATAAGAACACAGTGTTTCTGGCCTTCTTTACTGACCACTATCTTACCTTGATTAGATCTAAGCAGCCTACCTCAGAATTTTATACCTAAATGAACAAAAAACAAATTTTGACTTATTTTTGAGCGCTTTCATGAATAGAAGCAGTTACTTCATCTACTGTAATTCATAACTTGATCTTTTTTTCTCAGCCACAAAAAGCATTATATATATATCTGAAGGCACCTGCCAAATCCTGCCTGGATTGCATGTTGAACAAAGCAGTTACTTGCTTGATAACTCACACTGGTTTCTGCATTGAGGCCTCATCAGTGGGGGCTGTCCCACACTACCTGAGCCAAAGAACAAGTCCAGTGACAACAACCAGGCTCAGCAACTAAGTACAAATCTGTAAGCAAATCCTCTGCATTTCCCTTGCTAGTATTTGATAACTTTTGGAAGATCTGTCCTTCTTTTTCTAATCAGAAACCTGACTGAAAGCTTTCAGATCTGTCACAACATTCTGCTTCTCCACTGGGCTCATCACGTTGTGAGATATTTCCCGCATGGGAAAGAGCCACAGGTGGAGGGAAGGAACCTGGCTGAAGCACAAGGCACTGTCACCTGCAGGCAGGGTGTCCCATGGCTACATCAGGAGATGGTGGCATGAAAACAAAGTGATGAAGACTGAAGGTTGCAGGGTGCCACTGAAGTCAGTGCAAAGTTATTCAACCTCTGCAATTACTTCCTGGCAATGTAACGATAAATTTCAGTTGTTGTTGCCTTCTATTTGCAGCCTCTCTTGGAGAAGGATTTGCTGCATTTACAAAGGTTGTGGCCAGATGATAAACTCAGATAGTTTTCTTCCATTTCTGACTTCTTTGATTCTTAAATATACACAAGATAGCAACCTGATTTGGATCCCCAAAGTATTCAGTATGCCACAGTTCTTTTTCTTCCAAATGGATATAAGTGCTTGCTCAGAAAGCTGTAAGGATGGAAATTGATTTTGTATTCTCCTTTCCTTGGTCCCTTGGGAATGGAATGGTAAACAAAGAGGAGACTGGGTGAATTCCAATGTTTGCAGCAGGGTACGTAATTAAAAACTGTTCAGCATATGAGAGGAGTTTCTCAAGGAATAGAGATCATAGAATCATGGAAAGATTTGGGTTGAAGGGATCTTAAACATCATCTCATTCCAGCCTTCCACCAGACCAGGTTGCTCAGAGCCCTATCCAACCTGGCCTTGAACTCTGCCAGGAATGGGGAGGCCACAGCTTCTGTGGGCAACCTCTGCCAGGGCCTCACCAAAGAATTTCCTTTTAACATTTAACTAAAATCAACAATAACAACAGAACCTTTTGCACAGTAATACTACTTTTGTTTGTTTGTTTGTTTTGTGACAGTGCTGAGTATGACCTGTGGCTTTTAAAATATTTATCGTTCTTTCTGATATGTTAGATAGAATGTTTCTGGTTTTGTTTTGTCTCTAGTTTTTATATAGGAAATTACAGAAGATACAGGCAAGTGGCTTGCAAGGTAAAGAGAAGCCATAGTGATTATGGAAGAAGCATAGAAAGAGCAACATAGAAATATTATACAGAATAAAGAATTCTCAGATAAATTTGCTATATGAAGGCTCAAAAAAGCTACACTGTAAACATCAAAAAAAGCCCCAAAGAAATGGCAGATATGGCCAATAACCATTTCTCGATGTTCTCTCATTGTCTGGGTTCCATTCCTAAATCCTCCAGATTAGGGCAAATAGCCCTACTTTTGGAGCAGAAGTAAGAATATATTTATATATTTATATATTATATAAGCCACAAAGGGCAAGTGACCCAATGAAGGGACTGGATGTTTGCTTCTGCTGAATGTGATACAGATCTACAATCCACATAGTGATGTCTTACTGTGGGAAGTCTGTCTGTGCAATACTCTGAATCTCTCTAATAAAGTGTCCTCTTCTTTTTTTTTTTTTTGTAGGTAAACAGTGACAAGGTAAAGTCTACAATCTGTTTGGCTTTGAAATTTTATGTGCTTTTAGTGAAGCTAATAAACAATGGCAAAACACAACTGCACAATAGGTATTTTTGAATGTCTCAGCAAAAGCATTTGAGATTTAAAATTCTTTAAACTTCCTTCCTCTGGAAATCTTAAACTGTAACTTTGTCAGAATTTCTTTAAATTTGCATTTATATTCAAAATTAAGGTTTATTAATTAAGATCAATATTTTAATACCATAGAACTATGTTCAAGCATCTAATAAAACAATTTTTTTTTTCTTCTTACTTTTTATGGGTTTGGTTGATTAAAGTGAACCCTTTTGAAAAAACTGCCTAAGTAGTGACATGCAACAATACAATCTGACATTATAGTGGGTTTTCTGCTTTAGGGGACTTTGAAGTGGTGCACTGAATTCAGTTCCCAGCACGTTAAACACGGAGAAAGAGAACACTTGTGTACAGGACCTTACGAAGTCGAGGCCTTTGCCTATCTTTACCTGAGTCTTGGATATCAGGTTCAAAAAGCTGAATTCAACCTTTGTCATCCTCTCTCACGGAGAGGAGTTGACCTAGAACACTATGGAAACCCAGACTGTTGCCAACTCCATGAGAGAAAATAGACTGCTGGGAAAGAGGAGGGACTCCTGAGACACTGAAGGATAGCAGCACGTTGACTTAATTGGGGAGGAAGTTGTTCTCTGGTTGTATTGTCACTGCCACCATATTTTTCTTCATATTAGTTCTGCTTCTGTGTCTGAAATGTCACTTTGGGGACTGCTGCCAGATGTTGTTTGGATGAAGGTGACAGAAAGTGTTATAATACTAGATGAGTCTGGCATATGTGCATCATCTATAATAAAGTTCTACCTGCAAGAGCAATGATAATTTGCAGAAACTGATGAGCTTTTGCTGAAGAGGAGAAGCTATGGCCAGCACTGCATAAGAAGCATGAAATTCTGTATCCCGCTGAGAGTTCAGTGCGAGCATGTCTCTAATAGCAAGTTTATGAGTAATGGTATAAATGTATGCTAAAAATATTAAAAATTTTTAGCCCTGAGAAAATTCAATTCAGTGTTTCTAGCGCTCAGTCCTGAGCACAGAAAGTATTTGGTAGCTCTGGGCATGAAACAAAGATGGTTATATGGATGCCTAATAGTCCTTTCAATAGAATATTTTTCTAGAGTGAAATATTTAGCTTTATCTGAATATTTTTTCTCTACAGCTGATCATAACAATAGTTTTCTTTTTATTACCTGCATTTTTTCTTTTGCTCTTCTTTTTTCTCTTTCCTCTGAACTGTCCACTCTATTTTACTCTTATCTTTGCCACTGGAAACGGGAATAGAAAATTCCCCTTGGTTTCAACCACTAGCAAAAACAAACAAAAAAAATTGTTAGGAAAAATTAAAGAAGAAAATCATCATTATGCCACTTGGTTTCATAGTTATTGGTATGATAATATCTATTTATTAAAAAAAAGAAAATACATATCGATATAAAGATAGTTGTACACACATGCAGACACGTTTGTAGAAAGCACACATAGCTCATCTTTGTACCCTATATCCAAGGTGCAAAGAGTCTCAGAAGACATTTAAATTACAAATACTCCTATTTTAAGTCCCTGGAGTAATTTCACTTTAAGTGAGATTAAGATCCAGTATAAGTATTATGAATGGGACTATTATTCAAGTCAGATGACAGTTCCCATTATAAAGCCCTGATTTTGGTGGCCTGTAATTTTGCTGAACTTTAATCTTTCAGGCTGACATGTTCCTCACTGGCAGAATGGGGCTGGAGGCTAGATGGTTCAGAAGGATGGTCCATCTGTCAGAAATACAGCCTGTCTCCTAAAATTAAAACTTCATTTTATCTCTTCACAGCATATTCTTACTCCCTGTCTCTAATTTCAAGAGATACTCCAGTGTCCTTGGGGTCAGACTCTGTTTGCCAACTACCAAGAGCAAGAGGAGGATCTGGGCAGTACATGGAACAGGAAAAGAGAGGAAACTGGAGGGAAGTTAGTCCTGCTCCTGTTGGGAACTCTACTCTCAGGTTCTGCTTTTCTCCCTCTTCCCATTTTATTGTAGATCCCATTTTTTATGTCCCAGCGGGAGGCCAAAGGAAGAATAATCCTAAACTGCCTTGCCATCCCTCTTAAAGAGAATACATCTAAATATATATTTATTTCATCCAATAGTGAGAAGCTTATAAGTGAAACTGTGTTGTGACAAAAGTAACTTACTCAACCAATTTTGTTTTATTCCTGAGTACCTGATTTGCAGAACTACTGAGTATTCACGGCACCATCTGCCAGCAAGAGAATCTATACAGTCAATTTTCCTAAAAAGTAACTAATCCCAAAACAGCCTGAAAAGACAAACTGGTTGTCTCAGTGGGAAACCAAAACTGAAAGTTAATTTTGACCAGTGTAATGAAAATAATTTAAAAAAAAAACTTAGATCTGCAGATCATCAGTTCTTGTGCATCTCTACTGAAGTGATAGAACTTTAGGGCATGTAAAAGATATTGTAGCTTAAAAGGCAACAGGTGTCAGTTTGTGGGAATTGTGCTGGCAGCACAGATTCATAGGCAAGAATACTTGAGAAAATTTACTCTTAAATGAAACAGAGAGAAAGCTATTTCATATAATAGAGAACAAGACACATCTGCTTACACAGTACAGAGTAGAAGACGTGCAACCTCAATGTAACTCATTCAACTGCAAAAATCTTGTAATGTCTCAGGACTGAGCTTGGGCTTTTATGCTACTGATCCACACACAGATATTTACATTTTAGAAACTCAGGTTGGCAGGGTATAAAATCCAAAAAAATTGGTAAAAATAAAAATGAATTAGAATATCCTCCAAATTTGAGTAATGCACATATAGATTTCTTTTTCCCCATTCCACAGTAGCTACCAAATAAAAAACAATTCATACGTATGAAAGCATGATATTAGTGGCTCCTCAGTAGTCATACAGAACTATTTCAGCAACTCCCTAAAACTGCCTGCAATATGGGTCTTAAAAGAACTGGGAAATTAGCAGCAGTAAACTAGCAGTGATGGCTGAAAATTTTTTTCTAACACACATCTAATAAATGCAGGTCAGTTGTTTGGGCACGGATGTCTAATATTACTTTGAGAAACCCATTTTATCCCAAACAGGTTTCCTTGGCACTTGTGTAGAGAAGACTGGAGAAAATCATCATTTAGAAATGGAAGGTAAGAAGAAGGTAATAAGTTATCCCAGAGCATCTAAAATGATACATGAGTGTTGTAGTTTTACCCAGTAGTTCTCAGCATAGACTAGTGATTTCTCTGTTCGCTAATATTTGGATGTTCCATTCGGAGATAGGCTTGGGTGATGTCCCTCAGAGGGAAAATCACCTTTGGACCTTGGTGCTCTCAGAATAAATACCTGATGTTAAAATATTTGTGTGAAAGACACTGGATTTTTTGTTTGTTTGTTTGTTTGTTTGTTTTTCATTTACTCTCAGGCAGCCTTAGGTATCATTCAAAGTTTCTGCTATCCTTCACAGGATCAGTGCTGAAACAAGCAGTCACCTACACATGACCAGACTATACATGTTTTGGACTGGAAAGACACACCAACATACTAACAAATGTATAACTACATAAAAAGTCAAAAAAACTACAATCAATTTCAAAAAAATAACTAATACTTCCATATACACACACACATAAATAGTCAGCCATAAGGAAGAGTTTCAGCAACTCAGAGAAGAGGGTGAGCTTTTTATCTATTTCAGGCTAACCTATAAGCAAAACAGATAAATGTGTTAACTACTTTCCCAAGTGGAGTCTCAGGGGATGTTGAGAAGAAACATATGCCAATAATTGTAAAGAAGGACTGCTGCTCACTTTTAATTGCAAAACATATGAGAAGGTTTGTGGGCTTTAAATACTGTTTCAATACTTGAAAAATAAGACTATAAAAGCAAGTAACTGAGCTCTACAACAACTATAACTATTGTAAATATGAAAAGCCTGTATTTTTCAGTACTCTCATAGTACTTATATACTTATCTTAGAAAGCTCAGACTGTTTGGCTAGCTGTATCATTATTATGCCATTCATCAGCCACTGGTTATTTGTCACTTTTAGCATTAATTGACTGGTGATCTTCTTATTCCCTCTATCTCTGTCCTTCATGTGTTTTATATTAAATTTCCTAATTTTTTTTTGTTTTTTGTGATAGTTTGTAAGCAAATCCTTGCTGTTTGTGGTTTCAACTCTATAGGGCTGAGCAAGGTTAACATAAAAATTAATAAACAAAAAAAATCTAATTAATTTAACTATAAAATTACTAAAAACATTAAAAATGTGAAAATATTTATGGGCATATATTTAAAAGACTTTCATAACCCACAAAACACAATTCCAGCTCTCTAGTCCGATTAATGATACTGGTTAAACATATTTTTATCATGTTCTCGCAATCTTACAGAGGAAAATAAGCTGTTCTCTAACTTCCTGCTTTTTGAGTGTTCATGTGTTGCAGATACCTAAGTCACAGTCATACATTTCTAATTGTCCCCTCACCATTTACCCTACACCCTCCTTTCAGGGAGTTGTAGAGAGTGATAAGGTCACCCCTGAGCCTCCTTTTCCCCAGGCTAAACACCTCCAGCTCCCTCAGCTGCTCCTCATCAGATTTGTGCTCCATACCCTTCTCCATGTCCCACTGCCCTTCTCTGGATCTGCTCCAGCACCTCACTGTCCTCCAGAACAAGGAGCCCAAAACTGGACACAGGATTCCAGCTGTGACCTCACCCGTGCCCAGTACGGGGGGATGGTCACTGCCCTGGTCTCCTGGCCACACCATTGCTGATACAGGCCAGGATGTCCTTGGCCTCCTTGCCCAGCTGGCTCATGTTCAGCCAGTGTTGATCAGCAACCCCAGGTCCTTTTCTGCTGGGCCACTTTCCAGACACTCTTCTCCCAGGCTACAGCACTGCAACTGTGATTGTTGTGGCCAAGGGTAGGACCTGGCACCTGGACTTGTTTAACCATTGGTCTTGGCCTATCTATCTGGCCTGTCTATATGTTCCAAAATGGGAAAAATAAGCAACACCCAATATTCTTATCCTGCATCCTATTAGTATTTCTCTTCTTTATTAAACTTTGAAAAACTGTTTAAAAATTGCAGCCACATTTGAAAGGAAATTAGGAGTATTAAAGACATTAAGTATTTACAATGTTCTTGGGAAATGGGCAAACACTGAATTAGTTTCACCACTTTGAAAAAGGATGCAGGATCAACTCAAACATTATGAGACACTTCAGAATGTCTGTAGGATAGCAACATTGTAAATACCTAAAGTATGTGAAAAGATTAGACCCAAAGACTCCTGCTAGGAGACACAATGGATAGAAAATTAGACTTATTAATTCCGCTCTCCAAGGAACAAAGCTTTTTTTTTTTTTTCTCATTCAGTTGCATCAGGCTTTGTATTACTGCTTTAAATTTAGCTATGTCCAAGTCAAATTCATTCAGCTGAAAACTCCTTGAGGTACTTTTGATCTTCCATAAATCAAAAGCTCTTGTGAAGAAACTTAGCTTCAACAACATTCCTGCCACATATTAAACTAAAAGCCTAGGAGATGTTCTTAGCAGAATACAGGAATTATATTACTGTAGATTAGAACAAATACATTTTTGGGGGTTTTCCTACAATTTTTGAAGCAATGCAGAAACTGTTTTCTCACTTTTCTCTCATGGCTTTCTCCAGTGGAAGAGGAGTTGGAGCAAGTATTCCTGGAATTTACACCACCATCCAGAAAACCACAGTGCAGCACTGACAAACTCCATTTGTCACTCTGTTTAGGAGGCAAGTGCTTTGCACAGGGATTCTTCCCTTGTTCTGGACATTCAGAACATCAAAGACTCCATGACTTTCAAAAAGTTCCAGTGTTCTTCCACAGGTCAGCTCACAAAACATTTTGTCTGGTCTAACAGGCTTAGTTTGATTTGCTTTTGGGATTATGAGTCCATTGGTTAAGCTTCAGTTATTTTATTCAGTTTTTGTTCATAATCAGGGGATTTAAAAAAAAAAAACAGTCTAACAATGTAATACTCCACTGTCAGCTGAAGAAAAGTGCCAATGTTAAGTTCCAACTCTCACAAGGATAGCACCTTAATAAAGGGTGTAATCTGGATGGTGATGTAAATCATTGAAAAAAATATATCACATTTTTAGTGTGATGTGGCTCATCAGCTGCAAGAATAACTACAAGAATCCCTTTCTTTTTTTTTTATTTCTACTTTAATAGGTGGCCTTCAGTGTTGTTTCTATACTTACATCAGGCTTGTACTCAAATGCCACATAAATAGAAAAATCACCCACTTGCTTCCATTCTCTAAAAGCTTTTCCAAATCTTGCTCATTACTGTGCAATAATTTGTAACTTTTGATTTCCAAATACACCATTATCCTACTAAATTATTTAGAGAACTTTAGTCATACCTGTACACCAATTTTCCTGACTGTCCCTGCTGCTTAAGCAGCAAATTCTTTCTTCCAAGGGTGGTGTTTTACCTAGCCTAAGCTTTGCACCCAACAGGACCACATCTAACTGGACTATCAGAAAAATATTCTCATCAAAGTGAGTTCTGGAAAAAGCAGAAGACTGGGTATCAAACTCAGTACTGCTCTTCATTCCCAGTGAATTTCCTGAGCTATGTGCTTGTGCAGTTCTAGTTTAGGAACCAGTTTTGATCTAGGTTCATTCACTGCCTGGCAGTCCATCAAGAACTTCTATATTTGTGTCTACTTTAAAATCATAAAAAGAAATCTGGTTCTTGAAAAGAGCCATTTCCTAGACTGTAGTGGAGATGGCTGTTGGCAAACGCCCGTCACCGGCAGAAGTATTAAACATTCTGCTTCTATGTCCAGCTGGTTTGGTCTTTTAATTGATTGAGAAATTCCCAAGAATCTGTTTCAAACTTAACAAGCACATCGGAGAATTCAAGATTCAGCAGCTCAAAGACACTTTTCAGTGGTTCCTTGTGCATGTGGGGATGTGTTTAACTTGACCATGAACCTAATTTTTTGTGACAGCACTGTCCTAATGTTAGAGCATAATTCTTGTGCTGGTTTTTGAATATGTAATCAAAAATCTGCAATAAATTAAAGGGAAAACAAACAAACAAACAAATAAAACCAAAACTCAAACAACTGCAGAGAATAATACTTCCCAAGAAAAATCTCAAACCAAAGTACAATAAAACAAGTACAGATTTTCCAAGTTACTGTAAAATAGGGAAAAAGGGAAATTTGAATATGAAAACACAACAATAATACCACCATCACATCAACAGAGACAGACAAAACAAGTAAAGAAAGGAACTGCAAGAAAAGTGGAAGTCCTTTACCTTTTTTTGAAAAAATTAAATTTTTATGCAGCTCAAAGTGGTCTGGATTTATTTTACCTTAATTTTACGTTAGTTTTTTACCATGTGAGCAATGTAGGTCAGTTTTAAAGGAAAAAAAAAGTGACATTTTGAATCAAAAAGTCAAAGTTTCATTTTACAAATGTCAAAATGAAATGGTTTGGCATTTCCAAAATGAAACATTTCATTTCAGAAAGGTCAAAATGATATGTTTTGACATTTTTTAAATTTCTCCCTGCATTTGTTCTGACCAGAACTATTAGTCAAATTCAACCTTGATTAGTTTCAGGCCCCTTTAAGCTCAATTTTTTATCCTAATTACCAGTCATGAAAAAAGATTTTCTCAGTGTCATTACACCAAAGAAAACAATACAATCTTTAAAACTGTGCTGGAACTGCTTCTGTAGCACACTCTCTGTCTCTCTCCTGCTTTGCCTCAGCCTACAGCATCCAAGTACCTACCCATGAATTTTCACAGCTGGGAGAGTTAGCTTTGCCCTGCTGCATGCCTTAAATTAAAAACAATAACACAGCCAAAGGCACAATGTCTCAATTAAACCAGAAGCTGGACAGAGAATTAATTGCCCTAATGGACAGTTTTCAGCTTTTTTATAGTGCACATATATTGCCCAGGTGTTACAATTACAGTCACTATAAAAATGCTTATTGGTGAATAAATGCACCATGTGAACGTGAGGCAGAGTAATCTGCCCATTGCCCTTAGCAATAACATGTCAGCATTTCTTTTCAGTGTCTCATGGGCAGTCCACACTAAACTCAATATTGTAAGTTTAGCATCTTATGAATAAATAAACCATATTAAGCACAGCAACCGGGATTGAGGTCAAAACACTGAATAAGAATAAATGAGAGAAGTTATAATGCCTGCCTGCTGTGTTGTTGGGAGGCGTGTGTAGCAGAGTGGGATCAGCTTTCCCACTATTCTGCCAGCGCTCCGGGATCAGTGCGGGGCAGGCAGGGGACAAGAGCAACACCAGCATTGTGCTGACTGCAAAGGCACCACACCAGATTTACAGCAACATCAGACAGAAATACCTCACCATAAAGTCAGGGGTTCTTCCATGAGCATTGCTGGAATGGCAGAGTGCAAAAGGGATTTATTCCTTTTGCATGCATTAAGGACAAATCCAAGGAAAACAGCAAAGGCATGTAAAGAGAACCTATGGCTTTTTCCCACCCCCCCCAAGCATATCAGATCAAGTGATCCTGATGAATGTCATGGATGATATCATTCTGTCAGTGGGCTGACCCTAAACAGCCTGAGTAGAAACAACATAGCTCCAAGAATCCTGCAGTTATTTATGCTTTTTGCGGGATTTTTGGTTTGCTTGTTTGGCTATTGGGTTTTCTAATGAATATTTAGAAACTTGTGGCATAAAGGTATTCTGTAGAGAATCAAGGGAAGGACATAAATAGATTTTAGTAATGCTTTGCTGACTAGACCTTGCCTGCACAGAATGCCTGTACAGAAATTTTCCCTTTTGGTCCGGTTGATGTCTGCCCTGTCTGTTCCCTCCTGATGACACTATCCATCTCCTTTCCACAAAATCAAGTAAAACTATGGTGCTTGTGTCCTCCTCATGCCCTCAAAACTGGCAGGTTGTCAATATGTGCTATCCTGCACTGCATCCCCTGGAATCCTTCTTAGACTGGTGACTTTCAAGCCCTTAAACATGGCTATGCAATACTTTGTGCATAATGTTATCTGCTGACAGAATCAAATAGCATGTTATTAAAGTTTGAAAGGCTTTATCTATTTTTCATAAGCATTTTAATAGGCACTGCATTCCCTTTTGCCTCCCATATGCTCATCAGCCAAACTGATCTCAAAATGGACATTGTATACTTAGATTTTATTACAATAGATCTCCCAGAGGCAGTAGAAAGAAGAAACAAGTGTTTAGCTCTACTTTACCTAGGTTTCAAGGATTACTAAAGGATTGGAGCACAAAGGGTTTAGGTTTTGTTTGGTTTGGATTTTTTTTTTCTTTTTCACTTTTCTTGCTGATGCTCCAATGCCAGATTTTGAGCTGTAAATGTACTTGCCCCTCCTGGCTATTCTTACAGGTATTTTGTCATTTCTCTAATTTCTGTTTGGGAACATCTCTGTTTTAAGTATTGTGAAAGAGCAAGCTCCAGCTTCAGTGCTGATGGAGCATGGAAACTTTTTGTTGGTGTCCAGACTCCTCTCCCACAATTTCACCTAGTATAATTAATTCATAATGTGTCATATTGTCATATCAACCAAAAGCAGTGCATCACAAACTTTATCACCTGAGACAATCCTTAGATTTTCCGTGGACAACCCCAAAAACAATTTACACCTGGCAGTTCCATTAGTGTAAATTATATAAATTATTTTACATATATGCACATTTTCAGAATACAACAAAACATCTTTTTTGATACAAAAGAAAGTTTTCAACAAGCCTTCCTCAGTAATGGAATATGAAGCTAGTAAAACAAAAGGATCTTACTAGAGGATTGATTGCATACTTTTAGAAAATATTGGATTTTTTATCTTTCTAAATGAAAGGGCTTCAGGGATAGATCTGTAATCCAAGGATGAGCAATCCATAGCAAGTCTACCTGATATTCAAAAAGAACATACCTTGTATCTTTTAGAGCATATTGGCCACATCTACACTGTACAGCATTTGGCCTTGCTTCCACATGGTGATGTGCCAATAGCAGCAATCAGTTTGGTTTCCACTAATGTAGGAATCAGGATAAGCCCTGCTGGACCCCTTAAGAGAGTGTTTTTAAAACGTGAAGTTATATGAACATAATTGAGGGCCAGGACCTTTGGGTCAGCACTGGGGGGCTATGTGGAAGGAAAGGGGACAAAGCTGGTGCAGTTTCCACCCTGTCTAGGGGAGCAGTCCAGTCCTCATCAGAAGCTATTCCCAGGAGCACGCTTGAGTTTTGCTTTAGGAAAGGCTGGTGGGGGCACTTGGACACAGAGCTAGGGGGCTGGCTGACAGGTTAGTGGTGTTTTATTTGACCCATAGAGACATCAGCCCTGTGTATGTGACGTGTACATCTCACATGTGTTTGCACAGTAATCTCACATATTGCTGGGGGAAATGATACTAAAGAAAAAAAAGAAAAGAAATGAAAAGGAGGAAGGAAAAAAGCAGTGATCAAAATGATGCAGCAAAGCAGAGAGGTTTCTCTCATAGCCAGAGCAATCATTGTTTTCCTTAAGGCATGTAAATGCTTTCACCTTACACTGAGGATTTAGCAATAATATAACTATTTCAGTGGCTCAGTGCAGAACATTTCTGCAGTAACTTGCCTGCCCTCTACCAGCATTTCTTTCTCTTCCAATGATTCACAATTCTGGTTTTACCCCACATCTTTACTTAAAGATCTTTATATTATGTAAATCACAGGGAGCACCATATATGCCTTTTGCTTTGCATACTGTATTTCCTTTATAGGAAATCATGATGGAAAAAAACAAACAATCCCCCCCCGCCAAAAAAAAAAAACAAAAAAAAAACGTGTTTACACAGAGAACAAACCATTCATAACAGTAATGTTTCCATGCCAGATTACTAACTCAACCTTAAGCTATATGAACTGAACTCTTAAACACATGCAAAGAGCATTTAACTGTACCTTGAATCACATGGTATTTTTCTCTGATTGTCAGATGGATGTTTTTCCATTCATTATCCTACACTGGCTGGGTTTGGTAGAGTTTTCTTTGCTTATGCCTGAGCCAGTCTGCTACTGATTAAGGAGAGGCAAGAAAGCACTGGTTTGGTTTCCCTCCATGTATTTGAGGCTATACTATGATTTAATCAAAACTCACTCCTAAGTACATGTCTATAAAATGCCTTCACACATTTTTATTATATGAACAGGATATTTTTTTTTTATTTATGAAAAAATCAAAGCTGATATTGGTGGAAATTGTTTAATATCAAAACTAGCACAGCTTCATTCTCCTACGAAATGAAAGATAACAGAAAATGGGCCCAAAAGGTCCCAAAGAATTCCAGAGCCCTGTTCCATCTGGAACTGAAGTATGTGCATAAATTCTCTGTTGGATAAGAACAGTAAATAATATCAAATTTATTTAATTTTTTAGTTAGTAATTTGATTATCTTGTGTTCCTGAGATGCAAAGAAAAGTATTCAAACTTCATACTGAGAATAGTTTCCACTTTTCCTTAAGTGTCTAAAACAAAAATTAATTCAGTACCTATAGGAACTCATAGGAACACTTTTACATCAGAAACAAGGAAAATTTACCAATCCTGACACATTCACCAGCTATATGAATTAATCAGACTAAGATTTGGTGCCAGTTACATTCTGAGATGTAGCAACTCAGCAGAAAATATGCTCCTCAATTCCACAACTAACTTGAACAGATCAAGATGGACAAGAAAATTAGTACTTTCAGGTCAAAAGTTCTTAAATTGGTAATATATCATGAAAATAAAACACCCTAAACAAGAAAATCATAAGCTGCTTGGTCCTTATTTCAGCTTTGCAACAAATAACCTTACACAGTTGCTTAACTCATCTGGAGGCAAAAGAATATTTAAAGATATTATGGGTCAGAAAAACAAGAAAAATATTAATATGAATATTTCCAAATTAAAAAAAAAAAAAGTAGAAAAATAAGCACTTTCATCTCTTAAAGATTGTGTCACCCAATAGAATCTTACACAGGATGAAAGCTGTAAGGTAATAATTGTATGATAATGTCAGTTTGTAATGTGCAGCAAATGCAGGACACAAAGGAGCTTCATTAGAAGATGGGTCATTTTCTTGCCCCTATTCACCTGCTGCAAACCAAAAATTCAAAAGGCAACACAAAGGAGGTCAGCATGTGGTACCTCTGGAGAGGATTGTGACAGTAACTAGGGATGGGCTCAAATTAATCAGAAGGCACTGGTGAAATGGAGTCTGAGCCCTTAGAAAATCTGCTTTTGTTGCTATGTTGTAAGGAGGAAGAAAGAAGACTATTTTTTTTTTTATTTTTCTTTTTTAAATCTAGCAGTCAGAAATCCCAGTTTGCTATCTAAGGTTAAAACTAACAGCTGGAAATATCTTGGGAAAATTTCTATCTATAAGAAAACAAAAAGGGAAAGGATGTATATCTGGAAATGTATCCACCGAAAATAAAATTGTTCTAAAGAGGTAATTTTAAATTTCTATCTCATTAATGTAATTCTTTCTTATTACAATTGAAAAGAAAACCTGCTAACCCATGTTGCTTTATTTACCAGACACACCCATACATCTACACAAAGCATGCAATCAAATTGCACAAGACATGGAATAAGAGCTGATGTGTGAAGATCAGGGCTGGCTTTGTTGCCTGCTGAGCACTTCAGTGCAGATCTATGTAGGACAAATTCCACTGGAGAGTGTCTTTTATCATGAGCTGATCCCAGGGTCTCATGGAGATTGCACTTCATTGACCAGCAGTGTCTTTCCTTGCTCCACTGAGAAGCACAGTCTGGTGGGATTATTTAACTTCCCCCCCCCCCCCCCTTTTTTTTT
>WEZZ01031256.1:1153-19660 GCA_013400585.1 Chloropsis cyanopogon
TGTCCAGCCTCGCACGGAGACAGAAGAACACATGAATATGTGTACCTGTGAATAGGAACTCTGAAAGGTGAAACTCTGAAGGTGAAATTCTGCCTCGGGCTCGAAAAACTGTATAAAAGCTGTCTGGGCAGAGCCAGACTTGGTGAACAGAGGGAGTTCGAAGCGAAAGAGTTCGGACTGAATGTTCACCCAGCGCTGGTCCCGGGGCTGACACCGTATCGTTTTCCTTTTGATTGTGGCTGTCGCGACTGTATCTCGATCGTGAAGTAGATTTTCATATTTTTATTAATCACAATTTGGCTCGATCAATTTTTACTTGAAAGTATGCAAGGGAAAAAATGATACAACAAAACAGATGAAACAAGATCGGCACAGCAGGGAAGCTTGCATGGAAATAAAGCTGATTTCCTTTCAAATGACTCAAGGATGAAACTGAAACTTAACTCTCTTCAGAAGCAGCACACATGAAACTGGGCTTCAGCTTTGGTAGCATTGCCTGCTATGGTTTCTGTCTTTTTCCTCCACCTNGAAAGTATGCAAGGGAAAAAATGATACAACAAAACAGACGAAACAAGATCGGCACAGCAGGGAAGCTTGCATGGAAATAAAGCTGATTTCCTTTCAAATGACTCAAGGATGAAACTGAAACTTAACTCTCTTCAGAAGCAGCACACATGAAACTGGGCTTCAGCTTTGGTAGCATTGCCTGCTATGGTTTCTGTCTTTTTCCTCCACCTTGCCTGAAGCTCTTACTGCTGTTTCTTGTGCACACTCGGTTGTGGAGCTGCACTGTGAGCCTGACCACAGCTTCTGATGCTATCAAAACACTTGCTTTTATCATGCAAATTCTCTAATCTGGGGGACAAAGTAGCCTCTCTGGCAGTGGCACTTCTGTGAGTCAGAGGCTGGATGCAGAAAGAGGTTGGGAGTTTGTTACCTTGCCTAATCACCCTGCTGCTGCAGTCCTAGAGCATCCACACAGCCTGTCAGCACTAAGCAGTGCAGCTTGAGGCACTGAAGACTGACGGCTTGGTAATTTGTGTGGACAGACCCTAAATGAGATGCAAGACACAGAGGACATGTGCCAGAAACTTTTGCTTCAGCCTCAAGTTGGCAATTGCAACATATTTCGAACACGGGGTAACAAAATAGTAGAGTATGTTTTCCAGTATCACTCTTGATGAGATGCAAGACTTCATAAGGCAGCAGGCACCAAGAAGTGGATGAGTTATTTTCTTGCTCCAGAGTAAGCTGGGTGGAGCAAGACGTGGGAGGGATCGATTGGCAACAGGGAGCTGTGTTAATTAAGCCAAGGCTGCCGCTGCCTGTGGAGTGCCTTGCAGCATGTCTGGACAGGAACACTCACTGCCCCAGGCGCTGGCACCTCTGCAATGGTTGCAGTTTTTCCTGTAGGAAGATGCTTAGCTCAGGATGGTTCACCACTGGAGATGCTACCTGCTAGGGAGAGGTTTCCCGTTAGGGTGCCAAGGCACTGTCAGAAACAGCACCAGGGAATCTGTCTTCCACCAGCTCATTTGCAGTTACTACCTGGAAACTAGTTTTGCCTTGGGAGAGACAAGAACAGCTCTGAAAGGAAGGATTTGGAGGGATGGAAGAACTAAGTGCTGGTTTAATGAGGCTCACCCAGTTACATATCCTTGCCTACCACCCCCAAGCTGTACCAGCTAAACCCTTTGTATCCAGGCTTTACATCCTGTATCACTTCCTCACTTCCCTCTCCTACTAAACAGAACCAAGATGCAACAATCATATCCCAGCATCAGAATTTTTTCACCATGGAAAAGATTTGGATTCCTGTTTGGAGACTGATGCGGGTTGTCAGCTTTCTGATTTAATGATGAATGGTTCACAGTTGGGTGGAACACACCCATGCTCCTTATGTTAAATAAAACAGGGTGAGTCCTGAAGAACTTACTGAAGGTGTTATAAACAAAATTTTGGTAAAGCGTTTGTATTACATGTTAAAAGAGCGTGTTACAATTAGAAGCAGTATTAATTGCATTAATAAAGGTTGTTCTTTGTACCCCTTGCCAACCCTATCCCCTACCAAACCCCGTTCCCTTGTGCGGAGCAGCCCCACCCCGCCACCACCTCTCGCCGGGCCGAAGACGGCAGGCTGGAATTCCGAGCATCATGGGACTTTATGCAAATCGCAAACCAGGAAGTCACCACACGAGGATTGGAACCCCAAAAAAGACTGAAAGAAGCCCCCAATCAGAAAACCAGGGACATCAGCAAAGAGTGAAAACTTACCTGTATTAGAATTCACCCCTAGCAGCGAGCCAACAACCTCGTCATAACCTGAGACTCACAGGCAGCGAATCAGACCCCCCTCAGCCCCGAGCCATGCTGAGCTTCCGAGACCACGCCTGTGAGGAGAGGAGCTCCCGGCTCTGCTCCGAAGGGAACAAAGCTGCACAGAACCTCCTCCCACTGGACGCTAGCGGCGAGTGGCGGTGGCAGCGCAACCCCAAAACTCCCCACCCCCCGAAGCTGACCCTTAAATAAAGGCATTTTTGCTAAGACACCAGAGTCTTACACCCGGGTCATTTTTTTCAAAGGTGCAACCCAACTTGGCCAGAACTTCAAATGCATTATCAGGAGAGGAGAGACTATGACAAAGCGGTTCAGCCGCTGCTGGGATTGCAACTGTCTCTCACAAGCTCTCAAACAGCTTGTGAAAGGAAAGGCGTGCCAGGTTATTTCCCCCAACACTGTGCAATTTGCATAATTTGTAGCAAAAAGAGCTCCCATCCTGACTGTGGCATATGGGCACTGCTGAACTACAGCCCTGCTGAATCACTATCAGCAAATCAAAACACAAAGCAAACAGTTATATGGAATAAAGGTGTGTACTGTTTGTACTGGGCTTTTCTAAATTAGTCTGCTGCGCTGTTTGCTGATCAGAAGATGATGCATGCAGCAGATGAACACCCCTATTATTATTTCAGAAGAACTAAAGCCTGCAGCCTCGTAATCATGCCCAGAAAGGGCAGTCATCATCCCCAAAGAACCTGCAGTGCCAGAAATGACACAGAAAAATGCAAACCTGATCTTTCCCATACCTTGTAAATACTGAGGCTTGAAGAAATAAAGGACATCACAGTGGAACCTACAGTTGCAAAAGCAATTCATTGAATCACAGAATAAGCTGAGTTGGAAGGGACCCTCAAGGATCATCGAGTCCGACTCCTGGCCCTGCACAGGACAACTGGAAGAATCACATCATGTGCCTGGGAGCATTGTCTGAACTCCTCTTGGGAAGGCTTGGTGCTGTGCCCTGGGGAGCCCAACCCCAGTGCCCAACCACCCTCTGGATGAAGAAACTTCTTCCTGATATCCAACCTAAACCTCCCCTAACACAGCTTCAGAGCCGTTCTATTGGGTCCTGTCATCACAGAGAAGAGATCGGTGCCTGCCCCTCTGCCTCCCCACCTGAAGAAGCTGCAGCCCATGATGAGGTCTCCCCTCAGTCTCCTCCTCTCCAGGCTGAACAGACCAAGTGACCTCAGCCACTCCTCATATGACTTCCCAACTTTCACTCTGATATATCAAACTTATGGCTGCTAGGAAGAAACCTTTCTCACAAAGGTAATGAACAGTAATCTCTGGTATAAAACTGTTTATTTGAACTCCTGATTCTGCAAAACATTTCACTGGATGCTTAAGTCTAGTTAACTACTAAACTACCTAAACTACTCCTATTAGCACCTATTTTTGTAAGTGCTGTGCTAATTAGGGCCTAATTGCCCAATTTTACACTATCTCAAGAGAAAAAGACACCAAACCCAAATCTCTACCACAAATGCATTCCTATGACATCAGATAATGGGTTACTAAGAGCCAGCCAGACACTGACTGAAGAAAAATTTGGCCCAAGAACATTGTTTTCTGAACAATACCATGTCTTTCTTGGAAACCCAAGCACTGGAGGAATCTTACCAGGCCAGAAGAATTCGTGGCACATGGAGTTTATAGTAGGGATGTGATTAGGGCGAACGTAGCAGTAATCAATGGGTGCTTCTGGGTCAGCCTTCCAGTTGAGATCATTCCTATGTGGATTGGCCCGGATTTCTGCCAGCAGCCTGAGTTTTGGTGGCTTTGTCTCATAATCACGTCTGCCAGGAACACAAAAAGGAAACACAAAAAAAGCAAGTGAGCAACAAGAACTGCCACAGCAGCTAAATGGGTACTGCCCATGAAATATCTTCTAAAATATGCTCAATTTTGGAAAAAAAAAGGAACAGTCTTCCATTCACATGGGGAAACAGCCCCCAGCTCAACAAAAACACCCTTGTGCCAGAGACCAGGACACTTTCCAGACCCACAGCATGTACAGCCAGTCTTTTCTTACAGCATAAGCAAGGAAAACACGGTTCTGACCCAAGAGCAGGTGCAACTTGCATTGAATGGCTGCAGCAATGCCCTCTCTGCCCATACCCCCTCTTGGAGATTCCCCTTCCCAATGCAATCTGTTTCACTACTCAGCTAAATCAAACAGTATCCCTTCAGGGTTACCATGGTGCACTGGGTTGTACTTTGAGGAGGAGTGAGGAGCACTGCCCAAGAAAGGTGTCCTCTCCGTGGGCTGGCGGTGCACAAGCCAAGAGCAAGCTCAGACCCTCTGTACCTGATGTAAGGTTTAAGGACACGGGAGGTGTAAGGGCTGACAATACTGTGGTCTGTCAGCAGGTCTTCTGAGCCTACCAGGCGGTACAGAAACTTGGTTGTCTGCTGGCGGTATCCCTTCGTGGCGGGCAGCATTGTCTGGATGCACAAAAAAATGCACAACAATTGCAGGAAGGTCAGTGATTTAACAAAGGAATCGTAGGGAGGGAGAGTAAGAGCCTTTCAGTGTGACAGGGTGGGCTGGACCACGGTGGTCCCACCTCTAGATTCTGCTGGGCACTCCCAAATTTGGTGCCCAAACCTAAAAGTGCTGCAAGTCATCTCCCTTCTACACACATGAAAGAGCACGCACCTGTCTGGGTACTTCCAGGCCTCCACCACCAGAATTTGGGCAGGGCTGAGTACAAATACATCAACATTTGTGGTGATGACACTGACAGATAGCAGTGCTGAACCAGCATGTTCTGAGAAGAAAGGGACTTAGGAGAGCATTGGTGGGGACACAGCCCCAAGCCAAAATGTCTTGTTCACATGATCCTTTTCACTTTAGGAGTCAGAGAACCTCAATGTGACACTGCTGGCTGCAGCAAAAGCTTTAAAATAACCAGTGCCAAAAGTTAAGGGAACACCCACCTGGTATCTGTCCAAGATCCTGAAGTCCTGGCTAGTAGTTCTGTATGTTGCTTGCCCTACTGGTGACCTGGAGACACCACCTTCTTTGGCTCCATAAATCCCATCAACCAGGAGCAGTGCAGCATTCACAACCTGGTCCAAGTCAAAGAGTGGGAGCCCTCTTTCCCTCTTGGCCTGCCTGACCAGCAGCTTGCGCCTCAGCCTTCGGGCCTCTGGGGTCATGCTCAAAGCATTGGGACAGGCTTCCAGTCTCTTCAGCAGCAGCTTTTCCTCATAGATGCTAACTGAGGTGTGCTTGGGAACTCCGGCTTTAGCATCCTTCTCCAGCTGTGACTTCCCCTTGTCTCGTCCTCTCACCTGCAAGGGTGTGCTTGACTCTTCAGGATCTTCACTGTCACCTTCCATCCGTTCTGTTTTTTCTTCTTCACTCTCCACCTCTTGCTTGATCTGCTCAGCTGTCTTCACTTTTTTTCTTCTTGCTATCATGGTGCCAGCACCACCTGTCCCACTGGGAGGGGGCACATACTCTATTCCTGGGTCTATGACTCCATCTCCTTCCAACTCCTCATCATCTGTGGAACAGATCAAAATAATCCAGGGGGAAAGAAAAAATAATCTAAATATAAAAGTCCCATTTCAAAACCAGTTTTTCAAAAACAGCATTTTCCTGCTGAGGAACAATAACGTGGGTTTACCCAAAACACTTCACTTTCTATGTACCCCCAGATCTCCTGATTTTGGACGGGAGATGCTGAAAAGAGTCCAATTTCAGGACACAGAACCAATCCTGCTCCTAAAGTGTCTTGTAGTCTGGCATCTGGAAACAGTGCCCCTCCTGAGCTGCAAGCACATGTTCTCTGAGGAAAGTTAAGCTGCTGAAAATTCCCAAAGACTGGGGATCAAAAAGTCAAGCTGGTAAGCTGTATCTTCAGCTAGCATACCCTGGAGAGGTTCTGTCCTCTACAGAACCTCACTATTCTTCCTGTCACCCAGAAGACTGGCTCCTTAAGGAACTAAGAGAATTCAGGCTGCATCAGTGCTCTGCAACCTCACTGAAACTTAGCATCCATTAATCAGCACAATCCATCTTATAAAATACTGGGATATTACCATGGGAATAGAATTTACCCCATGAAAAACATTTGAGACAAAACTAGGCTTGCTACATAACAGTGTAATCTGCGTTTCCATGAAATACTCATCTGAGTGGTCCAGCAATTGCTGTGTGAAGTCTACCCACTGTTTATTCAGGATCTCCCAGAAAATGATAATGGGGGTTTTTTCTGGCCTTAGAAGCTGGTGATAAAACTATGGAAAACCAGTCAATTCTCACACTCAACTAAGACAACAGAATATTGCCAGTTACTTTCCATCTTATCTGAAAGGATCCTGCAGCTCATTGGGAGCTTCTTTTTTAAAATATATTTTTAGAAAACTGCACACGATTCATCACTAAACAAAACCCATGGTGGCTCTTACCATGGAACAGTGCCTGTGGTGGCATGACATCCGGGATGAGATCTGCTTCCGAGAGCAGGCTGGGAGTGGCCGAGTGCGAGGCGGGAGTGCCGGGAGCAGAGAAGTCCAGGGACGGGGACGGAGAGGGGCTAGTCAGAGGCGTGCGGTCGGATGAGCTCAGGGAGGAGAAGTCGATGACCTCTCCTTTCTCCAGGATGATATCGGGTCGGCGGCAGCGGCTGCTGAACTTCACGGGAGTGGAGGAAGTGCTGCGGTCCAGGAACCCAGCTGCCTCCTTCTGGGCTCTCCGAATGTCCTTGGCTTCCTGAGTGCGGGATCTCTTCTCCTTCAGCTCCATGGCTGACTCAACTGGATTGCGGCTCACCCGCTTCCGAAGGCCTTCCACAGTAATGATGGGATCCAGCGGGGGCTTGGAAGCTGCTAAAGAAGGAGTTTGCTTATTCTGAGCTCCTGCAGTCACTGGATTCACACTACACAGTCAAAAACACTGACTACAAAGCTTAAAAGATGGGGTTTTCAATGCGTACAAGAAATTCACTCTGGGACATGCAGCATTAAGCCAATGTATGACTAAAGCCTCATTAAAGCCCAAATTTTGTTCCTCCACACAGAGGAGAATTTGCATCTAGTGACAAAAGATAAAAGACATTCCCCAGGGTAAAGAGAAGTAGGAAAATTGTGGATTTAGCTAAAAAAAACCCAACCAAAACCACTCTGCACAAGCCTCAAAACCCTATAAATCTGCACAATGGAAAATGGCAATGAAATATAGCAGGCCTCTCACACTACAGTATATGCACCGTAGTTCTCTTAAGTCAATCATTACAGCAGAACAAAACTAAGGAACTGTCCATGCACACAAACTGGTGTTAACTGAACTTTTTCATGTCTCCCAGCTCTGGCCCAGCAAGGAATCTACACACTACTAGGGACAGAGTTACCTTTTGCTTTCAATGCAGATGCTGACAACTTCTCTCCTTCAGGTTTCAATGTTGGGGGTTTGTTATGAACCAGCTTCCACCATCCCGGTTCTCCAAATTCCTGCGCCCCCGAGCGGAAAAACAAGGGGCTCCCCACAGAGAGACAGCCAGCAACTGTGCTCCACCATGTTGAGGTCTTTTTCCTGTGGTGGGAAAGAGGAAAACAAGGATTAGGTCCCCACTCACCAGCTGTGCTTCCACCCTGGACAGAGTGTTTCTACCAGAGGCACTGACACACACACACTCAACTACTTCAGAAGCATTTTTTTGGCCCCTTTGAGGCAGGGACCTGCATTTAAGCCTTTCCCTCTGCTGGACAATGCATTGTTATTGGGCATCTGAGCATTTTTTGTTCCTTTGGGAACTGGTGACAGGGCCAACTAAGATGTCACTTAGGGAAGAGGTGAGACAAAATACTGAAGAATTGCCCTTGTAGCCAGTAACTGAGGTACTCCCTTGGACTCTCAAGAATCAGGTTCATGGAGCACAGTTTAACCTCAGTTGCCCAGAATCTCAGGATTTCTTCTTGCCTTTGCACACCCCCACATGCAGAAACTTCTGCAATTGCCAAGGCTTGGCTGAGTTGGTGTTCACTGCTGCCCAGGTGCTTACACACCTTGGGGTACTGAACCTCAAAGGTGGGGGATCAAACCCAGCTGCTGCAGCTCAAAATCTGGAGTGTTACAGTAAATCTGGATAAGCTGCACTTCAATAAGCCAAGAAAGATCTTTGCACGGCTTGTACTGCTACACACACGATTCAG
Source organism: Chloropsis cyanopogon (assembly GCA_013400585.1). Lineage (NCBI taxonomy): Eukaryota > Metazoa > Chordata > Aves > Passeriformes > Irenidae > Chloropsis > Chloropsis cyanopogon. The sequence goes on from WEZZ01031256.1 coordinate 9,659, forward strand.
CTGTCTCTGTTCCATCAGTGGCTTGTCCAGGCAAGTGGGAAGGCTGTGTCTGAGGCCAGGAATCACTCTCTGAATTTCAGTCAGAGGAAGGAGTGCCCAGTTCCCAGGGCAAGTGTCAAAAGGCAGCAGCAAACCCTGGGAAGCATCGGCTCCCTGAATGAAGGACAATGGGCCACCAACTGCCCTCCTGTCACTGTTGCTGTGACTTTCAGAGAGGACAAACGCTAATGCTTCTGAGAACAGAGCAAGGAGGCACAGACAAGCACTGAAAGCAAAGCCAAAAACCAAATCTGGTTAGGAAGAAAGGCTAGATCTTACAACATGGAAATCCCTGGGGAAGAAAAGAAGCTGTGAAATCAATCAAATCTACAACTTCCAAGGATTGCTCCGTTCCTTTCCTGCCTCCACAGCACACGCATTAACAGTGAGGCTTGGGTTTGACAGCTTCAGCACGCTCAGAAAAAACGTGCTGTTCACCTGGAAAATGAAGGCTGCCCTCTACAAGAGGGGCTCCTACTCTGACAGTGTGAAAAACATTTCAGTTGTTAAACACCTGCTAGGTAAGAGCCATTTCATTAAGATCCAAAACAATCTATAAGGTGAGGCTCAGTTCTTCTTGAAGAACTTGGTCCTTGCAAGCTTTGTAGCCAAGGAACTTTGCTGGATCATAGTTTTGTCCGTAAAGTTTGGCAATACCAGGATCAGCCTGTCCATTGTGACTGTTTAGAAAATCTCAATTCTTTGCAGGTTCATATGTTGCCTAAAGGAAGGTAAGAAATAATCCAAAATACATGCATTTGTATTGCTTTTGTGTGACACTCCTGGGGTTGTTTTTCCCCAGTAAGAAATGCTGACTCTTTCTCAAGTGTACCCAACATGCCTGCATTCAGATTCTCAATATTAAATCCTCCCTTTTTATCACTTTTAAGGCTCAACAGAGATGTCACCAAATTAACCAGGATTCTTGTCCATCTGTATAACTGGTTTTAATTCCTTTGGCTCACCAACCAGACCCTCAGGGAAATATCATGTCTTTACCTGTTCCCTAATAAGAAAGTCCAGTGTTTCTCAATAAAAGCACAAATGTCTTCTTTCCATCTGAAGTACCCCTGACGGCCCGTTCCTTCCAGAGACAAGTTGTACATTGCCAACATGACAACCTGGAACAGAAAATGTTGGACACCAGTGAACCCCTTCTGCTTTTTCTGCTGAACGGACCCTCACAGCTGCCACACACACACACACACACAAATCTTTGCTCCATCATAAATATCTTATTTTTGCAACATCTCATAGACAATTTCTGCAATCCATCTTCTTCCTGGTTTCGTGCTGCCTGTTCTTGTCTTTCTATTGTTAGATGCACATTCTTCCAGAGATTTCTCCATCCCAAGGGAGTAACAAGCTGCCTAGTTATGCAGGTTTGTGCTGAGACACAAGAATTGTGCAGTTCTTGTATAAATGAATTACAGTACAGATAGGGCCTGAATGTAATGTGGAAGTAGGGAAACAGTCTGTCAAATTAAAGAAGAAAGGCCTCAAGTAATCCTGGTATGCAATACATCAGAAACATTATGACTATGGTCTTTCACACATTTCACTACCAAATTCACTCTGATCTGTTACACACCCAAACTAAACAGCAGGTTTAAAAAATATCTCACCTCCTTCAAGTAAATCCTAGGTGACCAACTGCTAATTACATTTACTTAATTAGTTTTAATTAATTTATTAGAACAAAACTGAAGTCAGCTAGGCTGGGATCATCTCTTAACAATCACACAGCCTCAGTTTGGCACAACTTCCAATAATGCCTTGCATTTCACCCTCAGAGAAGTCTGAAACTGCTTTTCTTAGGGAGATGGGTCTCCTCACAGTGGACCTTGGCTTTCTGGGATGCATTGTCAAAGACGTCAAAATGAGGAAATATGGACAGCTTTAATGTCCCCTTCACCCTATTTCTACCTCATAACCCCTCTACCTTTGATAACTAGGATTTTGTGGGTTTTAAAGCCACGTGGGACAGCGTCTCAGGACGTCAAAAATAATTCTCTTTTCTACTGGCTAAAGATACGGATCTGTTGAGGTCACATACTCTGAAAAAAAATCCAGAAATCACTGTCTCCATTCTTCCTGCTTCAGGTAAGTTAGTTTGACCACTTCTCTCAATTCCACTTACCCAGAAGTAGCAGCAGCAGCTCTGGCTGCTGAAAGCCCAGGGAGGTGGTCACAGCTTTCTTCCTCACCCATTTTCATTTTGTCTGGCACACTGAAGAATCTGGACAATGCCAGCAGCCTTTCCTTTCCCAGTCTGGAACTTGGTGAAACTCTGCCTGTCTGCCAGCACAGACCTCTACCTACACCAACCTTTTTCCCTGCACTGGCCACCACAAGAAAGCAGTGCAGGAGTTACAATCAGTGTTTCAAATTATCTTACATGACAATAAGGCTGAGTGCCTATGGGTAAGAATCAAGGAAAAGCCAACAAGGCTGATATTTTCAACAATCTGACAGCTAGTCCTCAGGACAAGTGGCCTCCTGAGCTGGTAAATGGGGACAGGGAGCAGAATAGCCTCCTGTTATTCAGGAGGAAGCAGTTGGTGACCTGCTGAACCTCTTAGATGCTCACAAGTCTATGGGACCAGATAGGATTCATTTTAGGGTGCGGAGGAAGCTGGCAGAACCGCTCACCAAGCTGCTCTCCATCATTCACCATGAGTCCTGGCTCACCAAGGGGGTACCTGACGGCTGAAGGCTGGCCAGTGTGACAGCCATCCGTAAGAAAGGCTGGAAGGAGGATCCAAAGAGCTCCAGGCCTATCAGCCTCACCTCAGTGTCTGGCAAGGTTATGGAATAGACCATCTTGAGTGGCATCACTTGCCACCTACAGCATGGATTCAGTATGGGCAGCTCCTACCTGACCAGCCTGATCTCCTTTTATGACCAGGTGACCTGCCTGGTGGCTCCAGGGAAAGCTGTGGATTTTGTCTACCTGGACTTCAGCAAAGCCTGTGACACCATCTAGAGGGGCCTGGAAAAGCTGGATCCATGGGCCACATCCAACAACAAGAGATTTAACAAGACCAGGTGCAAAGTCCTGCACTTTGGCAACAACAGCCCCCTGCAGCCCTACAGGCTGGGGACAGAGCAGTTGGAGAGAGGCCAGGCAGAAAGGGACCTGGGGGTACTGACTGATGGCAGACTGCACACGAGCCAGCAGTGTGCCCAGGTGGCCAAAAAGGCCAGTGGCATCCTTGGATAAGGAATAGTGGCCAGCAGGACCCTGGCAATGATTCTTCCCCTCTACTTGGCAGTGGTGAGGCTGCACCTCAAGCCTTGTGTCCAGTTCTGAGCCCTTCAACTTAGGAAGGATGTTGAGGTGCTGGGGCACATCCAGAAAAGGGCAACAAGGCTGGTGAAGGATCTCGAGTGCAGAACCTATGAGGAACGGCTGAGGGAGCTGGGGGTGTTTAGGCTGGAGAGGAGGAGGCTCAGAGGAGACCTTATCACTATCTACAGCTCCCTGACAGGAGGGTGCAACCAGGTAGGGGTTCAGCCTCTTTCCCCAGGCAACAAGTGACAGGATGAGAGGACACATCTTATGCTGCACCAGGGTAGGTTTAGGCTGGACATTAGGAAGAATATTTTCACAGAAAGAGTGACTGGGCATTGAAACGGGCTGCCCAGGGAGCTGATGGAGTCACCATCCCTGGAGGTATTTACGAAAGGCCTGAATATGGCACTCAGTGCTATGGTCTGATTGACCATGTGGTGTTAGGTCATAGGTTGGGTTTGGTGATCTCAAAGGTCTTCTCCATCCCAGCTGACCCTGTGATTCTCTGATATTCTATGAGACAACATACCATTATGGGCCCAAAAGGACGCAAACAGATGTTTTGATTGCTCAGGTGTCCAAATGATTGGAACAATGAATTCCAGCAAAGACTGATGGTAGTGCATAAGCAGCCAGGTTGGAGCTTTGTACCCAGGGACCCAGCAAGTTTTCTGTTTCTATCTTGCCACCTCACCAGTTTTACATTTTCTTAGATACAAAAAACTGTTTATGCCTAGAAGCCAAACTGCATTTATTTTGCTTTTCCAAACCGGCTTGAAGCCATGAATTCATGAGCAACATAAGGGGAAGAAAAAAAAAAAAGGAATGCGGTTTGTATGATTATCATTCAATTTCCCTGCCAAATGCTGAAGGTCTGATGTGCAGGCAATCCTCAGCTAATTAATTTCTGAAGTTCATGCAAATGCTCCTTTGTTACCAATACTTGATCCTCCTTTTCCAGCTACTGTATACACAACCAACAATTTTAGAAAGTCCCACAGCTGTTCTGCTGGCACAAATATTTCACTTACTTGTTGCCATGTTAATCTCAGACGTTCAAATTGCTCCTTCCCATCTTCTGAGCAATCAGAGCAAGTAAATCTGAAAAAGTTATCTCCTTTGAGGTAGCTGAGCTGTTCTCTCAGTTGACCTAAAATGAAAAGGTAAAAATCAATCTTTTTGCCCTGGAAATCTGTGTGTGTGTGCACTCAAAAGTGCTGCAAAGGAAATTTAGATTTCTTCCAAGATCAGGTTTGTCAAACAAAAAATGAACCACTTGTAAACCCCCATGTACCCAAAGTTACAGGCTCTAATTCCATGTTTCTACAGCAGAGGAAAAAAGATCATATGAATCTTCTAAAGGGCTTCTAAACTCACCAGGAGTTAATTTACACAAACATGAACAATTGAAAAATTACTTCGGAGGACAGGGAAACAACAATGTTAAGACTAGAATGTTTCTGGAAAGTCACACTCAAAAGATGTTTCTCTACAAGGATGTAATCTCTTTTACTGTATAACGACACCAGATGAAGCATTTTTAAGCATTTTTTACGTATAGATACCCTGCTTCCATACTGAATTGCAAAATTCAAGTTGCAACTTCGTCTGATGGGGGAAAACCCTCCACACTTGGTAGATCAAGAGAATTTCTAAATGGCAATTCAATGTAAAAGATTATTTGCCTGAGCACGTTGGCCATTTTCACATGTCACAACGGAACTCCCTAGAAGTGAATGATTTGGAAAAAGCAGAGTATCTCCCTTTGACAGCTCGTTTACTCTGCACATTTGTAGGTGGCTACCGTTGCTTTGCAACTGGCCTTTTCTGCTCCTTGGATTTGTTCCACAGCAACTGCAGAGAGGAACGTATTTGTAAAAAAAACCAAGTTGAGTGTTAAATCAAGTGCTCCAGCATGAGATAGTTCATGCTACCTTTAACTCTACTTCATTTTTTTAATTAATACATTTCAAGTTAATATTTCCCTTTACAGCACAGCAATTCAATACTCTGGTGCTGGTTTCATTACATTAACACCTAAACATTCACTAACACGCCTCGAGAGGAGATTTTTACACTACAAATTTTGGCAAATCCTAAGAAGGCAAAAAGGGCAGCTCTGACATATCTGCAAGGCAAGTGCCATCTAAACAGTTCATTATTTCTAACCACAAACAAACAAACCCCAGAAAAACCCCAAATCAAACCAAAGAAAGAACACCCCACCAAAACCAAAGCCAACTGGTGTTTAGCAATATCTGGCTCTTGGATGTAATAACAGATCAGATAATCCAGCATTTAGAAAGTAAAGTTGTCTATTACACTGCTAACAGCATATATGTCAAGTGCCAGAGGAGAGGCATCAAATTCTGCAGCCTGCTCCTAACAGCCCCCAGAGCCGGCTGCTGAAGGCTGGGAAAGTTTCTAAGCCAACTGCAATTCACATTATTGGGAAAACACTAAGGTTGAGATATAGCCATATGCTCCACAGATGTGACAAATGAACAGGGAGGGAAAAAATAAGTAACACACAAAGTTCTTTTCCTCCCCAGAGCTTTACAGCAAGGGTCATCTGAGTGAGCAGAGTCGTCAGGTCGATTGGCCCAAGCCCCTAACAGCTGGAAGAATTGTGAGGGTGGGCACATTTCTGAATTTTAATATTCTCTACTAATTGAAGAAAACAGTTTGACTTTGTCAGAGAGAGCAGCAGCTCTGGACACACACAGCTCCTGGACCGAAGTGTCTAACACAGCCCCTGCCAGCAGGCATCACCCACCAAGGCAGGACGGGGTACAGCCTAACAAGCTGTGAAACACGAACGCAGGACAGCACAAATACCCATCACGGCCAGGCACAACACAACTGGCCGCCTTACTTGCTGGGATCCACTTCTGGCACTTCTCACAGTAATAGGACATCTCCTCCATCCAGGACGTTTCACCCTCATCGCTGTTCAGGGAATCCCCGCTCTGGTCGTGCGATAAATCCACAGAAGCCTGGTCCTCGGACTCCACGATCAGGAGAGTCTCCCCTTCCACCTCGCCCTCCTCCAGGCCCTCGGAGGTGGAGGTCCTGGTGGCTTCATCGTCGTGGCGGCTGAGCAGTCCACTCATGTGAACGTTGCTGGCCATCCTAGGGGGAGCCTGCCCAACAATGAGCTGTTTCTCCCCACCTTCAAACGTGCCACAGCCAAGCCTCCGCAATCACAGAGGAAATGGGTGTTTGCCTGCCCTAAAGCTGTAGAGGCTGGATTATAATTTATACAACATAACCAGTCTTTCACAGATTACCTCTGTTAAAACACCCGCAAGAAGTGAGATGCAGATGACCTTCAAACGTCTTTAATCAAACCTCTAAGGAGCCAAGCCTGTCCCTAGGACCGCTGGGAACGTTTTTCCATTAGCGCCTTGTCTCTCTCTTCAATGAGCTGCTTTGTCAGAGCAATCTGCTCTTCTAACAGGCGAACGTTCTCCTTTTTCTGATTCTGACGCTCAAGATCTCTGACAACGCCACTTCGCAGCCTCTGAAAACACAAAGGGACAGAGTTTATCACAGCCCGGGGGATGCTGATCGGGATCAACCCCACCCAGAATCCACCCCTCCTGCAAGGCTGTTACCTCTGCTGCCTTTGCAGGGTCTTTGCCACATCAACTTAGCCGGAATCTTCAGGAGCCAATATCCAGTATCACTACACCAAAAAGTGCTTTATTTGCACTCACTTCAGATGTTTGGGTTTACTAAGTGACAAAGCTATTGAGCAAATAAATGCAAGGAGCCTGTAATTCCCATGCAACGCAGGATGGATGTGATCTAAAAAATCCTGTTATCTCTGACCTGAATCTTTACAAAATCAGAATAAGCTATGCAAAACTTCTCTGCTTGGAGGCAATATTGTGACAAATTGGAAACTCTTTTAAGAAAAACTGGAATGTGTCATCATTTGCTTCCTTCTGCTCGCATCTTAATATTAAAAAAATACCCACAGCCTGCTTATGCCACACTCTTGAAAAAGCAAGGCACTTACTTCAAAAATATCTCCTTTACCTAAAATGTTTGTTATAAATCATATAGATATATAACACACATATAAATAAATACATAATGTGCAACACAACACCAGCAGTTTTCAACCTGGGTGCAACCCCTCAACAGGTGTAAAAAGCCCTAAGAAAATCCCAACTGCTCTTTGCTTCCTCCACATGCTTCTCTCTCTCTTACTCAGACAGTTTTACTCACATTGATACTTTGATAATTAGGGGAAAGATCAATAATTTATTTGACCCATTTGAATGATGCCAAAATGCACCTGCAAATAATTTATTTGAAAGCTGACTCTGAAGTCAATTGAGAGGATGTTTGAGACTATTATTCAACAAGTTGTCACAGGGTTTTATTCCTCACCTAACATGCCAACGACTGCACATTTCAAATGCAGTAATTTCTCCTGTCAAGATCAAAAGAGAAAGGTTTTGTTTAAGAGATAATTTTATTTTGTTAAGTAAATGCACAGACACATACATCAGCCAATAATCAAAACTCTCTTCAGCAATTAAGTTAATAAAACCAGTTCCTTCTCACCAGCTTCCATCAGCTGAACTCAGGCTACAAATCGGTAATTTGAAGCTGAACACAGCGTTCATAACCTTATTATTACTATTAGTTAATAACAATAAACATGTGAGGAGATACAAGGCAACTGATCAACTGCACCAAGAATGTAATCCTTTTTCCTTCATAAGACACTGCAATCTTTCAGAGGGTGGACGTATTTACTTTGAAAACACACTTTGCAAAAGACACCTTTAGAATTTGAGTGCCGCAAGTGACAAAGACCTACGGAAAAGTTAATCTTCTCATCTTCCTCTATTCTTGGAAGTTAGCCCTGCTTGTCTTCTGCAGGCATGAAAAGCATGTGCAAGCTCAAATCACTCTGGGCCTGGCACATCAATTTATAAAAGTCAAACTCTTATTAATCTGCATAAACTTGAAATAATCTCTATGCCAGGACCGTAAAATATCCACATTATTTATTTCTGTTATCTAAATAACTGGATCTGTTGAACATGAAGCCACTACAGGTGGACTTGGCCATGACTAATTATAAAATGAAAATCTCAGATTTTATTCAGAAAACATAAGCTGTGAGACTTGGCCCTTCTGTATAGGTATTAGCCAAGGATTTGGGCCAAAAAGACCCATGAGGTTTAGGTGTCCCACTGAAACACCCAAGGGTGATGATGTTTATTCTGCAGCACATGTTCAAAGTACAACTGTCATTAATTGCAGCTGCAGTTTCGTTTAGGAGCATTTAGCAGATATTCCTGCCAGATCCTCAGTGGCTCAAGGCAGGCCCACTGAATTAGAGAGCAGCCAGCTACAAAAATGTGATGTGATCTACCTAAAATATGTTAGGTGATCTACCCACCACATCCATCAGCTCTGGCAAGTGCAGAGCCATTGCTGGTTGCCAGTCCAGGATCCCAACTTTCCTCTCCTTGCTACTGCCTGTGCCATTCAGAGTGTTCTCCAGCTCCTGCTGACACAAACCTGCCTCTTTCCTTACCCAGACCAGTCTCATCCTCCAAATTCCATCCCTCTCAAGCACTGACAGAGACAGTATCTTGAGGGGAAGAAAATATAATCCTCTAATTACAGAATGTATCATAAAGCCCAAGCAACAGCCAGCTGAGCTGGGCTATGGATTGGGAATTTGAACTCTGGTGTTCTTAACTTCTGACTGCTTCAGTCTCATTTAACACAGGCTTTTTCTGTGTGCATTTTCCAGACTTTTCTGTATGTAAGTGGAGAAGGATCAGATGTGTGCCCTCATATAACCCTTGGCTCATCAGCAGGGTCCAAACCAGCACACTCACTGCCCACACAGCACAGCTTTACACAATCACACAGCTTCTAGTCACAGGCAGGATTGCTTTGTTAGGACTCACTACGGTCATACTTTTGGCATAGGCTGTCTGGTACACAGGCTGCCTGCCAGGAATTCCCTGATTTTTGTAAATGTAGCACAGAGAACCACACTGTTCAATTACCACGTGGTGCTTCTGACAGCTTGCACTGTCCCTTCCCTGGCAGAACAAGAAGGGAGCAAGAGCTGTCAGTCCTTCGGCAGGGTGCATTTGTGGGGTTGAGGAAAAACAGGGCACACCAGTGGGACAGCACAGGCAGACAGGGGAGAGCCCTGGAAACACTGCCGGGGGGTGGCCTTGGCCTAGAGGCTGCAGGATCACATCCCCCCTGCATGCTGGCTACTGGAGAAGGAAGGAAGCACTTCCACCGAGCCTCACCTGCAGCTCCTCGCTGCTATTTACCCACGAAGGGAAACGCACAGGACAGCGTTAGGGACCCGGTGCAGCTAAAAGAGCACGGAAAGCACAGGCACCAAGGCAGGAAAACGCGGGGAAGGGGTAGCTCGTGGAGAGACCATCACTGGGGGCAGTGCAGCCGAGGCAGCACCAGTGGGGCGGCTCTGGGCAGGGGCAGCTCTGGCCTCGGGGAGCCGGGCTGGGCACACGCAACGCGCACAGCCTCCAGCGCTGGGGCACCGGCTTAGGCGTAGGAAGGCACAATGAGCTGCAGGAATAGATGGAGGGATGGAGCAGGGACACGCGAACTCAGGCGCGGCTCCGCGCCGAGCCTGCAGCGGGAGGCGG
>WEZZ01031256.1:19666-29775 GCA_013400585.1 Chloropsis cyanopogon
CGGAGCGGCCGAGCGCCGATGAGGGGCGGGGCGCGGCGGCGGGAGGTGGGAGCGGGGAGCGGCTCCCTGGAGCCGGCGCTCCGGGGCTGAGCTCGCATCCGCCTGGCCAGAAACTCTGACATGGGGTGCCAGAAACTCTGACATGGGGTGCCAGAAACTCTGACAGGGGGTGCCAAAGACGGGCCTTTGTTCCGTCAGCGCCGCTGGGCGCCCGGCTGTGCCGGTGTCTCCCGGGGCTGGTCGCTGGAGCTTCCTGACGGCGAGCACAAACAAAAGGAGGTTTCGTCTGCGTGCAAGAAACATTTCTGGTTTTGTCGAGTGAAGACCACCAGTTCTGCGCTCTCCTCGCCCAGAAATCCCGGATTGCACGGGAGAAGCAGCTGGAAAAAGCTGCCGTTTTTTCGTTTCTTCTCATTGTCCAGTGTGTGGCCTTAAGGCCTCGTGTTTGCCAGTTTTTCGTGCTCTGAAGACAGAATTGTTCCATCCCCAGCCCTGTCTGCAGTGGAAGAGGGAAACCAACCATGTCGGGGTGATCCCTCTTCATTATAATCTTTTTTCATCTCTCTGCTGAATGAACGGGATTAAAATGAAAGGTGAAATTAGTGGGAATGATAATATTTCATTTGAGTCTAATGGCTGTGCTCACGTTGGTGTGTTTACTGTCATTAGGGTTTGTGCATAAGTGCTTGTAAGGCGTCCAAGGCCCATGGAGTGCCAAGAACGGGGTCGAGCCAGGAGCCTGGTGGATTGGGAGCCAGCACAGCGCCCTTGGCACTGGGGAAGGGTGCAGCTCCCCCCGAGTGCCTCTATCCAACCCTGGCATTAATGACTGGAGGGGCTAAAATCCCCAGGAAGGGAGAATTAAAGCTGCACTTTCACAATCTGTTTCTGCCCTGGTGGTTCAGTTGTTCCTGTGCTCCTTCCTTTCTCCCAGGGGCTGGGCCTCGCTGAAGGGCTCGGCTCCCCTGCCGTAAACCTGCCCTTCTGCTTTGCCCTGTTTCCATGCTCTGGGGTGAGAGGGGACCTTTTGCAAGCCCAGATTAGCAGCTGGTCTGGTTTAAAACCTTTCAGCAGCCACGAAAAGCGCATTTTCCTTTCTCAGAGCCCGGCTGCAGGGGCGGGGAAGTGGTGTGATGGAGGTGGTAGGGCAGGAGTACCCACAGGGGATGTGCACGAACGGGGGGATGTTTTCCTGCTGGGGAAAGCCTTCCCAGCTGGTGATGGGCAGAAGGACACGAGAAGATTTCAGCCCAACGAACACAAGGCTGGTGGCTGTGTCCATGAGACTCCCAAACGGAGAGGCAGAGGATGGGCTTAAGCTGAGGGAGAGGTGGATCAGGAGGGTTTCTCTGCTGGTGAAACCTGTGCTGTGCCCATAGCTTTGGTGCCCTCTTTCCTGTGCCTGGTTCCTCCTTTGCTGGCCTGGGAATAGCGGCGCGGCCGCTCCTGGCGGTGGGGCCAAGCGCCAGGTGAAAACAGATTGGGTCACACCTGAAGGAGGCTGGGAGGCTGAAGACCATTTTTTCCCTGGGGAAATAGCCCAGATCTGAGTAATGATCTTGGATAACATCTGCAGTCCATCCTTAGGGGGCATTTTTATCCTGGATTTCAAAGAAAATTCAGCTTGTGCAACCCCTGTGTGCCTCATCCACCCTCCATGCTCTTTCACAGGCATTTGGCACCCTCTTTGATAAGGCTGCATTGCTGGTCCTGTCTCTGTAAGACTTCCATGTTTGTTTCCCTGTTCCAACCGTTCTGATGGACGAGGAGGAGTTCTGGCTAGGCTTTGTGTCATGGGTGTTTACTCTGGGTAGCATCCTGTGAGGGGAAGGGGTGGCAGTGTCAGCTCAAGCTTGTATTAGCCACCAGAAAATCCAGAAAACAGGCTGCTCAGTTGTAGCCACAACTTAGGTTTTCTTTTGCCTTAGTGGCAAAAGAAAAAGGAGTGAAGCCTAAGGAAACCCCTGCAAGACATGGAAGGGGATGGAGAAAAGTTTGAGCATAGCCCATTTCTAGGTTTGTGTCCTGAACCACAGCCTCCTCCTGCTCCATTTGTCCTGTGTCGTGTGAGGAACCAACCTCTCTTATCAAACTGCAAACTAACAAAAAATAATAATTATTTCAAAAACCATCCTAAAGGTATTTTTTCACAAAGCTTTCTCGGTTTCCCCGCAGCGTTCTGGTGAGCTGTTGGCTGTTCTTCTCCCTTTGCAGAGGCAGCTCCCCCTCCCAGAGTGTGTGTGTGTGCACTCACATGGAAGGGACTTTGCACACACCCAGAGCTCTCCACTGGGACATGAGCTCAGCTGCCTCAGTGGCAAAAAAGACAAAAAAAACCAAAACCTGAATTCAGCCTAACCCAAGCGCCCATTTGCCCTGTGAAGCTGAGCATGGCTGAAGAGCATGGGTGTGAGTGCCTGCATGGCTTTGCCAAGGTCTCGGGGTAGAGGCAGAGCTGAGGAGGGGAGCAGGCTGTGCCTGCTGCTGTTAGCATTGATTTTCTCCTTATGGAGAGGGCAGGAACTCCGGGCAGCCGCTACTGGAGCCTTGCTGGTTTTATAGCCGGGCTTGTGTGATTACATGTTAGGCAGCCAGCCCCAGGAACACTGTCGGGTCACCTCCAGCTAAATCAACTAAGGTGTGGGGCTGCCACCGGGAACCAACACCTCATATTGCCCTGGTCAGAGGGGGAAAGGGGGCCCGCCGTGACCCCAGACACCCCACACCCCTTCCCAGGCATCGCCAGCATGAGGGAGGGAGGAGGAGGGTCTGGATGCCACCTCCCCACCATATCTTTCCCGTATTTCCCCATGGCATGGTTGGTCCTTGCCCCTTGTTTTGGGGTCCTGCCAAGGGTACCCGACCCAGGGAACGCAGCCTGGCTCCCTCCAGCAAGTGCTTCCCCTGAGACAGGGATGAAATGCGGGCAGAGGCCAAAGTCTACCTGCTCTGCGGCAGGGAGAGGATGTAATCCCAGCATGTAATAATTATATTGGTGGCAATTGTACAGACCCTTGCCCGCGGCCAGCGGGAGGCAGGAACTGCAGCAGCACTGCTGAGAACTGAGGGCAGGGGTGTTACTGGCTTTGGGTTGGTTTTTTTCTTTCCTGGAATTCATTGTAAAAGGCACTGGGAGATCAAAACCATTGTGCATGGAACCCCAAAGTGTTGGCAGGGCAATTCTGCAGTCATGCTGCAGCTTGCAAGGCTGCTGCAAGACAGGAAGGTGTGGGGGGCCCTGGCCCCCAAAGCAGGGTGAACTGCACCCCCCAGCTCACACCCTCCCAGGGCTCTCCCATGAGGAGGAGGGATTCTTGGACTGCAGCCATGAAGGCCTCAGGGAGAGGAGGGCTCATCTGGGTGTGTGTGGAGGGGCCAGAGGCACCCATGGGTGCTGCAGCCAGCCCTGAACCCCCTCAGTGGTCAAACCAGAGCTGTACAGAAAGGGGCCCAGCTGGAAGCAGCACCACTGCACTCCCATAGCCGTTCCACAGGCAGCGGGTGTGTATCCCGGTCATCCTGGGCATGTTGGAGGACATGCTCTGCTGTAGAAATGTGGGACAGGCAGGGACTCTCCAGCAGCAGCGCTGGATCCCCGTTGGGAAGCAGCCCTCCACCTGCATGCATGGCACCAGGATGAGGCGAAGGAAAGGTGCATCTCTAACATGGCAGTGCCTGACACAGGGGTCGGGACGTTCTGTCCTGTCCCCTGGCTCTGCCTGGAGCCATACTGTGCCCGGGCTGGCATCACCGCTGCCAGTGGCCAAGGCTGTCCTGGTGGTCTTCCTTGTCAGGGAGGAGGTGAGAGGAGTGCAGCAGAACCATCTTCTCTTTCTCTTTCATTCTGCCAAAACCCCAGGGAGCTGCGCTGCCAGGGTGCTTGGCCAGGGGTGGCAGCAATGGGACTATCCCAGAGCACCCAGCTGGGGACAGTTATTCCTTCCTCCAGCTGACCCTCTCTGCCCTTATCACTTCTTTCTCACTCTAATAATCCTGCAAAAGGAGAGCGATGGCAGGGACAGCACCTAGCCCCAGAGCGAGATTTTTGAAATGGTAAAGAAATGCTTGAACTCCCTACGCTTACAATGGGATTTATGGCAGCCGTCATCTGGCAGGAATGAGGAAGCCTTCAGGGGCCCCAGAGGTGCCATTTGTCCTTGGGGCAGGGACAGGGGATTTTCTACCACTGAGCTTTGAGCTTGGAGGGAGATGGCAGAGATGGCAGGGCTTGTGGGAAGGGGGAAGCACGTGCCAGCTGTGGGAAGCACGGGTTTCAAAGGCACGCTCATTATTTTCAGGAACCTGGAAGGAGACTGACTGAGTCAGCCCCCAGTTGTGGCTCATCCAGCTTTTTTCCACCAGCTTTTCACAGAGAGCTTTCCCCCTGTCTTCCCAAACCCTGACAAATGCTTGTCATCCCAGTCAGCTAATGGGCTTCACATTCCTTTCTTGAGCTCTCAGCCTCCATGAGCACATCCTGGTGTGCAGCGCATCCCCACAACAGTGCATCCTAGTGGCAGTGCATCCCAGTGTCAGGGAAAATGTGTCTTTTCCAGGGCAATACCTCCCATCTGTATGGGAAGCAGACTTCGGCTTGGCAGCAAAATGGCAACAGGGATATGTGGTGATGATGAGTTGAGCATAACGCAAGGAGGGAAAATGCCTCTCACAAGGATAAAGCCAGGGAGTGAGGTATCAGCAGACCACTTGTGGTATCCTTTCCACTGCATTCCAGCAGCTCCCTCCCTCCAGAGACTGAATTGGGAAGCTGCTCAAATGGCCAAACCCACCTGCCTGAAGCTTGCCATGACCTGACAGAGAGAACCCAATCCAAACAACTGGGCAAGAAGGGTGAGAGGCTGCTGCCACACCTCTTCACTGTTCACACAGCTGTTGCGTTTGGTGCATAGAGATGCCTCTTGTGAAAATTCCAGAGAAACACAGGGCACTGAGGGCCACCACCAGCAGTGACTGTTTACTGGAGGAGGCTGGAGGGGCTCTGACTTGTTTTTGGAAGTTAGAGTCCATGTGAATTTGCTGGTGTCTAAAAGAGGTGATGTATTTTGAAGCACAGCAGAAACATTCAGAGGGAGTAGCTTTCTGTCCGCTATTTAACTACTGACTTGCAAGATACTCCTGGGATTTCCCTGCCTTTGGAACCTTTGCTGCTGGATCAGGCTGGTAGGAACACACTGAAGTTCCCAGGGAGGAAACACTGGGCAATAGGATTGCAGGAAACCAAGCAACAAAAAAAGCCAAGCTACACAATGCAGGCAAAGCTGGCAAGGGGCTTCAGAGATCTCCACAGACAGATGCTCATCACCTTTCCATGTCAGTCTGAGAGCTCAGGGCTCTGCTCACCACCTTGTGAGAGTGCACATCTCTCCAAGAGGGTCACTGTCCTCCCAGACTGGTGCTGGACCATGTGTAGGGGATGTGAAGCACAAAAGATCCTCCAGCAATCTCTTCCTCCATGCACAGGGCCATGGATACCACTGGGACGGATGCTCAGGGGATGCTGCTGGGGTCCAACACCCACCACAGAGCTCACAGGGGGCCATTTCCACAGGGAGTGGGACCTGTAGGCTCAGTGGGAACCTATGGTGATGCTGGGTGCCCCGAGGAAGCAGAGCCACAGGGAATGGGCAGCCAGAGAGACAGTGCTGAGCTGGCTGGGGAGAGTGGAAAGGAAGTGGAGCTATAGGTCGAGAAAGACAGGGAGACGCCGGGAGTGGCAGAGGCCGTGGGAGGCAGGGAGACAGCAGCCTGGTGAGTCAGCCTGGTGGGGTGCTTTGAAACGCAGCAGGGAAGCACAGGCAGGGCAGGTTCTGCCGCAGCCTGGGGAGCCATCTCCCCCCAGCTGGCACCTTCTCCATCCCTCCCTCTTCAGTCAAGGAAAGCAGATCACCCTTCAAACTGGGGCAGCCTGTAAAGCCGCTGCTACCTCCTTCCAAGATAATGCTGGCGTGGAGCCACTCTGGCTCCTGCTGCTGCGGTGAAGTGTTTCCTCATCTAAGCAGGAGAGCTGCCAAAACCTGGCTTGGAAGCAGGCCTTTCTAGTGGCCAGGCCCAGAGCTGACAGCACAGCGGGTGACCGGGGCAGTGGCTTTGCTCTGCCAGCCCGTGCCACCCCAGCAGTGCTCACATCCCCTTGATCTCCTGGGCACTGCGGGCCAGTGTTTACCCAAACGCCGTGCTTTGGGTGGGAACCTGCCCTCGGAGACAAGAGCAGCCCCTCGGGCGAGGCACGGTGTGTGCGTGCAGGCGGCTGCCGAAACCCGGCTGAGTCACGCCGGCTGCCGTGGGCGTGTGATGCAGCGCGGGCAGACCCGGAGCATCCCCGGGTGCACCTCGGCTCATCACAGACAGATGCTGAGCTGCAGCACTGAGACAACCAGGTGGAAGGAAAGCCAGGACTGGAAACAGCATGTGTCCAAGGTGAGGGTTTCTTCCAGAGCAGGGGGCCAATGTGCTTTTCTGTGGGCTTTCAAGACACAGTCCTCAGAGGTCCTCACAATCCTGCCTGAAATACCCTATGGCATGCTTGACCTCCACTGGGTAATCCAAGAAGGCAGGAGGTTGGAAAAGGCTGCACAGGAGATACTTTCCCTTGCTCTAATCTTGCCTTGGTTGAATGAGAGCATCTTCCTTCTATGAACCTCTCTGTGATGTGGCTGGAATGTGACCCCAGGGCTCCTGGTGGCCCGGTGGTGCCCACTCCTGGGTGCTGCACTGGGCTTTGTGCTCACCATCCCACCTCAGATGGGGACACATGGAGCGTTTCAGGAAATGGATGTCATACCAGGGTGTGTTCTGCAGAGGTCTGGGCAGTGTTTTGACACCCAGACTCCTCCCTATCTTTCTCAAAATGCACCTTGAGAGCAGCATGGGGGCTGACCAGCAAAGGAGGTGTCAGCTGGGTTTTTGGGTGACTTGCAGCAGCCCAGGTGTCCCAGCCCTGGTGTGTCAGGAGCACTACACCCTGAAAATGAAGGTTCATTTTCCCAAGGATAATGAACCCAAGGATAATGTGGCCTCTCCTGCACGGTCAGTAAATTTGTATAAATCTCCTCACCTGAGTTCTGCTGGGAGCCAGAAACCAAAGGTTGCATGCCCAAGCTGTTTTATCAGCCAGATCCTCACCTGTCTGGCCTGTCTAGGGTCAAAATAATGAGAAATGGCCAGAAAAGGGGTCCTGGTGACTGCTCTCAGCCTTGTGAGCAGAGCACCCCCAACCCCTGCAGGTGAACCTGCTGGACTCCCTCCATTGCCATGCCAGAGGAGCGATGCCACTGAGGGTTGAGCGGGAAGGTCCCTTTGCTGGATTCCATGCTAAAGGCATTGCCCTGGCACTGCTGAGGGACTGTGCCTTTCAACAATGCCCAGCTCTGACAGGCTGTGCAATCAAACTCTCATCCCTGCCCAGGCCATGTCCCTTTGCAGCTTCATCATGCTGATTGTGGTGAAAAGAAGCCCAAGCAAGAAGAACAGAGAGGGCTTCCTGGGATCACAGCTGAAATATTCCCTGTTCTCAGATCAAACGGAGTTGTCCCCTGAGCAGTACCTTCCTTGCGCCTCCTTTCCCGAGCATCTCTCCCTCTGCTCTTCTCAAGCCCAGCTCCTTCTCTTGCTCCCTACACCCAGGTCCTTGCCCCCAAGCATGTTGTCCCCATCCCTCCTGGATGCCACATCAGCAGGGTGATGCTGGCAGTAACATGGGATCCTCCAGAATGAGGGGGATGAGTCCCCCTGCCCCTTGCACGTGGCCATCCATCCCTACAGAGGGTTAGTCTGGGAAGGGGGGGAATGTGATTGAGACAGTGACACAGGGCTGGTTCTTTCTTTGATCCCATCTCTCCCTCCTCACTCCCAAATTATCTGAGTGAAATGAAATACATTTTAGTAGTCAAATCCACAAGGCTGGGTCCCACTGTGCTTTGACCCTACAGGGCATTTTGTACATTTATATTTATACCTGAAATATTAATTTAACATGCTAGGTTTTGTCCTATGCCCAAGTAATGCTGAAAATTATACAAAATCCTACAGAAATGTTTGTGCCATCACCTCGTTAGCATAATTACTTATCAAGTTTAATTACAGTGCTGAAGTTGTACGCGCAACTTTGCTCTGGTGGGAGCATGGAGAAGGACATGGCCATCCAGTGATATCTCTGTGGGCTGCCTTGCTGAAGACAAGGATCCCCAAAGATCCCACTTCATGGTGCTGCATGTGCCTCCCTGCAATGGTGTTGGTGGGGTCATGCTGTGAGCACGCTCCTCAGGCTCCTCCCAGTTAGAAAATACCAAGGAATGGTGTTTGTAGGAAAGGGAGTATGGTTTTCCTATGGGCTCTGGCCAAACAACACCAACCATCAACAATCTGCATTACCATCTGGTAGCTCAGCAAGTAGGCAGCCCCCTACCACTGGAATGCTCTCCTTCATGGAGCTGGTGTCTCTCCACCCAGCTCCTCTTGCCTTGCCAGAGGCTGCAGGACTTTGTCTCCACTCTGTGTCTCCTGTGGTGCTGGGTACACCTCAGCCCTGGCTGCTGGTGTCAAGGCTCCAGAGCTGATGATGATATTATTATTATTGTTGTTGTTGTTGTTACTGTTATTATTCCTGATTCAGCCATGCTTGTAACTGCGCGTCTGACTTGGAGCACCCAGTAGAAGTGAAGTGTGTGCTCCAGGACCTCATTAAATGAGAACTTTAAAGCAGGATTTGAGAAAGCCCAAATGACAGTGAAGTCGTCTCAGCAAGCTCTTGGCTTGGGAGTGCTCTGATTAATGTGATTTGCTACCTCTTTTGGGTTAAAAGACAAGGAGTTGTTAAAAGAAAAGAAATCTCAAGTTGAAAGCACTGCAAAAAAAAAAAAAATCAATTAAGCCCCACATAGCTGTATTTTATCCTGGAGCAAAATCTCAGACATAACAGAGAAATTGCATAGCCTGAAAGAGAAAGAGAGAAAGGGAAGGGGAAGGTTTTATGTGCGGTCTTGCTGAGGTATTGCCTGAAGCCATGCTGAGATGGCTTCTCACCTGGTACCTGTGGAAACTGTAAACTCCCCTCAGGAGAAGGGGGAGCAAGGGTACTGGGATACCCTGGTGGAAATACAGATTGCTGGAGGAGCTCTCTGACAGTGCATCACCTGATGTGGGGCTGGAGCTTTACCCCTGGGGCTCCAGGCTGTCCCACACCCCCAGTCTCAGACCCCCGCAAGAGCTTACACCCAGAAGACTAACGGGGACATGCGCGGAGCAGAGCTCTTTCATTTGAAGGCGTGTTCCTTTCAGAGGCTCCAGGTCCAGCCCCTGAAGTTAAATCTTGAATGAAACCGACAGTGAAACTCCCATCAATTGCCCCTGGTCTGTGCTCTGCCCTGTGGGAGGAAAGCGGCTCCCTCAGAGAGGAGTGACTTGTTTGAAAGGCCTCTTCCTTCATGTGGGGAAACAGCTCCTGGTGCTCATTCCCGCAACTGCTCCAGCCCGGTGCCGTCTCTGCCACAGGGATGAGCTTGGGGAGGGAGGCACCAAGTGCGTTTCCACTGCTTTTAATAAAAAAGCAGATTGAACAGGAGACGGGAGAAGGAATCCCTGAATGTTGTTAAACACCCAAGGCCACGTTAGGCTCAGGCTCTGCTCGCAGACTTCTTGTGGGTTTTCTTCTGTTTCTTTTGCTTCCTTCCCCAATACCCTAACCTCTTTGTTTCATTTCCACTTTGGGAAGAGGGGGAAGATGACAAAAGACAAATGAAAAAATAAAAAGGAAGGGGGAGAGAAAAGGCTGTGACACATTTTGAAATTTAAATCAATGACTGAAAAGAACAGGGTTTTTTGTTAACAGAAGAAAGGTGGTCATTAACAAAAATAATAACAACCTTCTCTTCCTGCTGCTGCCCGAGGACAGCTCGGCCTCTTTCCCGGCGTCTCGGCAAATATTCCCCTCGACGGGCAGTCCCTGGTGGGGGGGGGTCTCCGCTCAGTCCCCTGTAGGTGGCGGGACCCACACTCGCCTACGGGGAGCAACCCCGGCCCTCATTCCCGGCTATGCGGCGGCGGAGAGAGGGGCAGCGGGTCCGGCCCGGCGGGGGCTCCGCCGGCGGGCT
>WEZZ01031256.1:30455-46765 GCA_013400585.1 Chloropsis cyanopogon
GGAAACCTCGTTTCCATGAGAAATGTGGCTGGGGGAGCTGAAGGAAGGACCCAGGGCGGGGGGGGTGTGGGGTGTGGGGTGTGATGTACTCCTGGCCTCCCCCTCTCCTCCTCCTCCCGCTCCTCCTGCCCTTGCCCGGGGTATAACGGGAAGGCGGCGGAGCTGGCTTGTTTGAACTTTGGGACCGTTCGTGTTTGAGTTTCCGATTGCAGCGTGAGCCGGGGATCCTCCCCCGCCGCCTGCGGCCCGCCCGCAGGTTAAACACCGGGGCCCGCCGGCTCCCGTCCGCCGCCTCCCTCTCCTGCCCTGCCCTGCCCTGCCGGCGGCTCCGGGGTCTCCCCGCTTTATCGCATCCCCACTGCATTGCAGGAGGGATCGGCTGCGTGCTGCTGGGCTATGAAGACAGCTGCAGCCTAGAGAGCAGCGGCAGCAGCGGGACCCGGGACGCCGAGCCCAGCGACCCCCCGACGCCCCAACCTGCCCCCGGCGAGCTGGGCACGGGCGGGGGGATGCTGCTGGACCTGGCCGTCAAGCGCCCCATGGCCAGGTCAAAAATCAAGGTAACTGCCTACACCCCAACCATCTCTCCTCTGGCAATGGGGTGACTCCTGTTCAAGGTCAAGGCCTGGCTGCTGCCCGGGGACACCAGGTGACAACAGTCCCTTGGGCTCTCTATGCTAGTGGTGACAACACGTCCTGCACACCGAGGTGGAGACCTGCGAGAGCAGCCAGCTGTGGGATAGAGCAGCAGAGAACGCCTTGTAAGCGATGTGCCATAATCTTTCAGTGCCCTTTGCCTTCTCTTATCCTTGCCTGGGATGTGCTGCCCCTGACCTGCTTGGCTCAGGTCCCACAGGAGCTCTGAACCCAGCCAGGAAGGACCAGCCATGGCAGCTAGGAGTCATGCCCCATGGTGTGTGGGTGGATCTTGTTCCTTAGTATGGGACCTCCTTCAAAGCTGCCTTCTAGGTTGTACTCAAGCCTTCACCAAGAATGGCTGGGTGACTCTTCATGCTGCCCCCCTCCCACCATGACCTATCAAGTAAGCAGCTAAAGGTTCTCCTCCATAGCTGTGAAAGACCATTGCCACCTTGAGGTCGACCTGCAGGCTTGGGTGAAATGAAGCAATCATCTGTCCATTGACTTTGCTGAAGAGCGTCTCTGCTGCAAGGGCAGGAGCCCTGGCTGTCTGGGTGCTCCCTGGGCAGAACCAGCAGAGCAGTGCAGTGATTTCCCTCCCACGGCTGAGAAGGCAAATGGCTCACGGTGCTTCAGGTCCTCGTGGTACCTGAGAATTCAACACCAAGGGAGCTCCCAACCAGCCACCTCTCTCTCTGAGCAGCCAGGGTCCCCTCAGCAGAGGTGGAGCCAGGCCACCCCAGCGCTAGGCAGGAGATGTGTTTACCGCTGGTAGTTAACATCTCGTTAAACCCTGCCTGCTGCTTTGCTGGACGGAGCTGTAAAAATTACCATTGTCTGTGCCGGGCTGACAGCTTTCAGTCACCGTGTTCTGAAGTCTCATGATTAGGTTTCATCCCGGTTATATGCAGCTGCTTGAGGTGGAGTCATAGCCCTGTTGCCCAACAGATTCTTCCCAGATGGCTCCCCCTCCAGTCTCACACCTCATGATTTCACAGCTGCCGTTTTTTAAAATCTTCCTTTACAATTTCAAGTCCCGTTTCTGTTTCTTCAGTAGTAAGCAGAGGAGGAGGACTGGGAAAACTAACTGGCTCTTCAGGAAAAAGAAACCCCAGACATATTCCTGTCTTCGTGAAAAGCCCGCCCTGCTGCTGTTTGACTTTAACCTACTTTGTATAATTTAACCTGGGCTGTTTGTGACTGCCACAGCAAAACCTCGTTTCAGCAGAGTTGGGTTTTTCAGCCGATGGATGTGCGCCCGTGGTCCTGTCTGCTCTGCTGGCTTTCCCTCATCCCTGGTGTCTAACAGGAGGCATGTCCATGTGTTCCACCAGGAAAAATTAAACCAGCAGTGCAGTATTTATATTTTCCAGACATTAAGCCTTCCCTCTGAGGAATTATCTTCCCAGGAGCTGAATCATCAGTGTCTTCTTTAGTCAGGTTATGTCATGGTGTTGGCACAATGCTTTTGGTGCTAGGAGTGGGAATGAGATTACCCCCTAATGTCACTTTGCTGTAAATTAATGATCGGGGACACCAATGGGGGAAGATTAGGGCCATTGTTTCAGTCTCTGCTGAGTCAGTACAATGTGCCTTGAGTTTATCTCTCCAAAACCACCTTTTTTATCACTGCTGGCTGGCTTTTGAGAGCCCCGGAGCAGTGGGAGGCGTGACTACTTGCCTAAAACAACATAAAACAACTCTCTCGCACCAGAGAGGACTTTCCTTCTCCATCCAGGATATCAGCTGAGTCCAGGAACAAACACACGTGTGGTCTCACAGAAAGGTGCTCATAGCTTAAACCCTTGTGTTCATGGATAAGGGTTGCTACCCCAGGAAGGAAACCACTAGACAGAATTTGTTTTAACCCCTGAATCCAAACTGGCCGGAGATGCCTGAGTCCCAAGCTGTGCACATTAAGTCCCCAACTTAATTGCAAGGAAAGTGTGAAGGTTTCCAGCAAGAAAATCTTGAATGCTTTCACTTTTCATTTTAAATATATGCCCTCCCTTTTTTTTTAATGCCACAATAAGCCCTGCTTGTTTTGCTTTATTTCTTCTGTTGGTCTTCTGTTGTTCATCCCAAATGCTCATGCAGTCCTTTCCAACTCCTCAGTTTACCACTGGCACCTGCAACGATGCTGCCCTGCATAGCTGCGAGCTCTGTGGCAAAGGCTTTCGCCTGCAGAGGATGCTCAACCGTCACATCAAGTGCCACAGCCAGGTGAAGAGACACTTGTGCACCTTCTGTGGAAAAGGCTTCAATGACACCTTTGATCTGAAAAGGCATGTCCGGACCCATACTGGTGAGAATGCGTTCCCTGGGGACCCAAGGGAGGCTCCAGGGAGAAGGGGTGGGATGGAACAAGGACAAGGAGAGGGTGGGAGTAACCTGGCAAGATCAAAACACAAAGCCCTGGTTAACAACATTTGAAAAAAATAGTGGGGAAGCAGTGGAGAAAAGGGGAAGATGTGAGTGTGGACAGAGAAAAGTCCTGGAAATGATGAAATTTGAGGAGCACTACTGCAATCTGCGTGAACCAGTGAGGGTGCAGGACCTGCCATCCACACATCCTGTAGACACAGCCCTGTGTCGCCATGCCTGGGGCAGCGAGGCTGGGATAACCCCCCAGGATAACTTCCTGGGATAACCACCCCGGGATAGCAAATCACTGGTTATCCGTGTGCAGCGATGAGTGGAGGCAGGAGCTCGATGAAAACGCTTTGCCCTCTAGAGGCAATGAGCAGCAGTTTCCTGGCGATTTTGCTGTGGAGAGCCTTCCCAGCTGATTGCTGTGCAGGATGAGATTCTGGCTTGATTTTGGAAGTATCTGGAGGAACCAGAGTGTGGTTCATGCTGTGCCTCCCCCAGGCTGGAGGATGTGCTGTCTGTTGCCACTCTGCCGTGGGGTCAGTTCCTGACTCCATCCCAAATTGCAGTGGTTGTGTTTCTGTTGCCTCAAATTCAGCTCACTTTTCCCGAAGTTCTTA
Source organism: Chloropsis cyanopogon (assembly GCA_013400585.1). Lineage (NCBI taxonomy): Eukaryota > Metazoa > Chordata > Aves > Passeriformes > Irenidae > Chloropsis > Chloropsis cyanopogon. Next base: position 34,085 of record WEZZ01031256.1, read on the forward strand.
CCCCAGCCTGGAGCAGGAAGAAAGCTGCCAGTTTGATTGGCTTTTTTTTATCTTGGTGAAAGCAATGGCTTAAATAAACATTCACCCCCATCCTCACCAAGGGCAATGCTTCCTGGTAGGCCAAGCTGATTGTGCTCACCAGGCTTTGACTTTGCACTGTTGGGCACCCAGAAGGTGCATCCACCACATCTCACAGGCACATCCCATCTTTCCAGATGTGTGGTCACCCAATGGGAGCTGGAAATTATTTGGGCTTGCTCTGCAGAGCCCCATTAACCAGGTGAACTGCTAGAAGTGACACAAGGATGATGGTAGGCAGGAGCTGTTTCTTAGTAGTACAGCCCCCAAAACCAATGACACCTGTTTGGATGGGAAGGCGTTGCCTGGAGCCAACGTTTTGGGCTTTCATGTGGGAAGGAAAGCTGCCACTGGGGTATGGCTGGAGTGTGGAGTCAGTGCTTCCAAAAGAAGTGATTTTTCAAGCTATTCCCTCAACAGAGGGAGGTGTTTCATTCATTCAGAAAATGAATCCAAGAGGGTCTCTGGTAAGAATAATTTAAAATTATTCCTAAATTATTTTAAATGATTCCTAAGTGATGAAGAGGTTCCCACAGCCCTGATGGGCAATGCCATCATGGCCCTGCCCTTTCTGTGCTAGCACTCCTGCCTGTGGAGTGCTGGAGCAGGCACCAAGGATGGTGGAGGTTTAAATTGCCTCCAAATGAGCATGAGACTGCTTTTTGTGTGTGAATTCTAATGAAGGTTTGGGCTTTCTCTCCAACTGCAGTTTAATAAAAATGAAGCAATTTCACAGCAGCAAGCTTTAGGAAACTTTTGTCTTGATAATTTAATCTGGTGCACTGGGATAACCTCTTTTAACTAAACAAAAATGCAGTTGAGATGCTGCTTATTGGAACTTCTAATTAGCTAGGATTTCTGGTAGATAGGTCAGCTCCTGACTGGTAACTTAATGCAATCACAAAGTTACAACTGTCTGAACAGACCAATCTGGTTTACCTATTTCTGCATGGCTCACCATAGGTCTGATATTCCAGACCCTGGCATTCCACCTTCCCTGGGGAAAAGAGGAGGTTAGGTGACTTCTTATATCAGTTTTAAGGGTAGTCTTTGCTTGGAAACTTACTGATCTAGTCTAGAAAGCAGAATTCATCCTGGTTTAGGTTCTTTCAAGTGTTGCTAAATCATCAGCTCTTTAAGCACTGGGGGAGTTGTTGTTAAATCAGTGTTGATTGGTGGTAAAATTGATTTTTGTGGTGTTGGGTTGTCTGGGCTTTGAAATCACAAGTCAGTTTCTTTTCTCTCCTCTGGAAACACACAGAGTTATTTCTTTCATCTTCCTGCACTTCTCTAGAATTTGTAATCTCAGTTATCAAAACTGTATTGTATGAAAGTGCTCTCACTCCTCTGAAGCACTTGAGATCACTGGACATTCATTGCTCTTCATTGAAGCCTCATTAAACCAAAAGAGAAAAATTAAAATCTTACCAAGACAGAAGTTTTCATTCATTATAAAAGCTGATAGTTTTACCTAATCACAGGATTTCAAATAGTCAGGGGTCTAAAATAAGTTTTGCAGGAGTTGATAATGGCTGCCTTAGGACCAAACTACTGATGGGCATCTGTTAAACTCAGCATCTGCCTCCGCTTTCTCAAAACATTCCTAGGGTTTCTACACCTGAATATACCAACCCATTCCTGAAAACCTTAGCTTGAAAATAGGATGTTTTGTTTAGATAGTAAGCTCCTTGGGCTCCTCGATACGTTCTCAGCAACTGATGGGCCAGAGCCTTGCTCTTGGCTGGCTGTAGGAAACAAGACTCAGGATACAGGTGACACAACAGGTGACCCCTGTCTTTTCCTGTTGGAACCCTAGCTGCTGAGAATTTTAGACTTTCTGTGCTGTCAGGCACTGACCCCCAGGAGAACTCTGCATTTGACCTGAGGCTGTAGAGAAAGCTTCTAAAATTGAATGACAGAACTGGGATTATGACTGTGTAATTTGAATAGAAGTGTGTAATATCACATAGTAGAAAACGTAGAGTTTAAGGTTTTACAATATAATAATATTCTATAATATATATAATAATATAAAACAAGATAGAAGTTTTAGGGCAGAAGCTAGTTCTTCTTCACCTTCTTCTTCATAGGTTTAAGTAGTATTGTATAATTAGATAAAAAAGTCTCCATTGCAGGCCACGAGTAGTTAGTTATTAAGTTAAAAGTAAAAATAATTTAAGTATCATTCCTTAATTAGATAGTTTATCCTTAAAAAAACCTTGTAGAGAGAGAAACACAACTCCATTTTTTAGTTTGTTTAAGTGAAATACCATAAAACTCACAGTTTGTGAGACTATAACATAAATAAGAACTAATAAACATCTAAATCCAAACAAAAAATATTGTCTCACACATTTAATCCCAACCCTAACAAAAAAACCGCTAAAACTCCCCATTTTCCCCTGCAGGCATTCGTCCTTACAAGTGTGAGGTTTGCAACAAGGCCTTCACACAGCGCTGCTCGCTGGAGTCACACCTGAAGAAGATCCACGGCGTGCAGCAGCAGTACGCCTACAAGCAGAGGAGGGACAAGCTGTACGTGTGCGAGGACTGCGGCTACACAGGCCCCACACAGGAGGATCTGTACCTGCACGTCAGCGGCATCCACCCCGGCAGCGCCTTCCTGAAGAAAACCTCCAAAAAACTCGCAGCTGTTCTGCAAACCAAACTGAGCCCTGTCCTGCAGAGGAACTCCAAAGAGGACGGCAAGGACGAGTGACACGGGCTCACGGCGCTTGGCAGGAATGAAGTTTACACGTAGGACTATATATATTATTTTTCTAAGAACAATTTTGAAAGAAACGCCTGAAATGAAAGGGATGCTTTTGTTAACGGGACTCTCTTGATGTTGGTAAAACCTCAGCTTGACAGAAATATTCCCATTTGTGATGGAAACATCAGACTTTTTTTTTTATATGGCCAATAAAAACTGAATGTTTGCAAAGGCTGTCACCTCTCGGATGGAGTATTTACTGAACTGACATTTGGGCAACCTGTTTTCTGTTTCAGCTCTGCCACAGGTCTGAACACCCCAACAAATGAGTTCACCTTTCCCCAGTGTATTTTGTAAAGTTAGTAACTGTTACAGCCCATGCATATTACTTATGAGAGGTTTGAGTGAAAAGTGTTGGGTAAGAGCGCTACTGGTACATGGTTCTGTGCAATGTTAATTACAGTGCCTTAAAAACAGGAGTGTGTTGTATGAGCAAATGAGTTACAATGTGCAAATACTCTTAGCTCTGTCCCCCGTGCAGTCTGCTAACAATTTATGGAAGTGTAATCCAAGGTGAGTTGGAACTCTTCCCAAAGGATGCAGAACATTTTCTTCCCAAAGTTTCTATACTAGCAAATGACATTATTCTAGTGCAGACTTTTGGTTGCATCCTAAGTACTTGAAGCCATGAACTCAATTTTATCATGTTGATATACAAGTGAAATCTTAACTCTGATGTTCCTGGACTTGCCATGCTCACTTTGAGGATTAGTACCACATCCTTTCAACATACACCAATAGCAACCCAGAAACCCAAAGAAAGCACTGTAATGACTTGAAAATAAGTATTTTCTGTCATAATGAAACGCAATTTTGTGCATATTTTATGGGGTTTGTGTGTGTGTTTGGTTTTTTTTTTTTTTTCTCTTTTATATTCAAGTGCCTGTTCCTTAATACAACAATGCAGTGGAAAGGGGGACCGAGCCTGTGTCTGCTACAGGAGATCAGTGCAAAACTGCAGGCACCGATCTGGCTGCTCCTCTGTGACCACTATAAGTGAAGAAGGCTCCTCCCACCTAAAATACAACGTCAGGCTTAGCCAGGACTTTCACAGTCATTGCTGCTAAAATGAGATATTTTGAGCAACTTTGCAAGAATTGTAAAAAAATCTTTTCAAACTTGCTTCAGTTTTGTACAAGCACCTGCTTGGGTTTTTATGGGGAAAAGATTCTAGGGGTCTTAAAAGCATTCCTAAGGATATTAATACTTTATTCAGCACTTTGGTTGGTGCTCGAGACCTTGAAAATGAGGATAATAAAAGTGATACAACTGTGTTAAGAACAAACTTATCCTATGTAGCAGGAAAGTTTGCAGAATACTTTAATAAATGGGAAGTTGCTGAGGGAAAAAAAGCATCTGAGGTAAATTAGAAGATCCTGACTTTGCAGAAAGCTAAAGCTTGTACACTGACCCCCAGGTCTAATAACTGAGCAGTGTAAAGGGAAGGTTCCTCACTCTGCAGTGGGATTAATGTTCACCTGACCGCATGGGATTTGTGTGCTCAGCTCTCCTGAAACCTCAGCTGTTCCCCTGGCATAGCAGAGCTGTGGCTGAAACCCTTCCTCTCCAGCCAGAGACATGTTTTGTGTGTACCCGTGTGCATGGGTTGGTTTTTTAATCCCTCCTGCACCATGTGTTGCTTTTGGTCTCCCTCCAGTGTCACTGCCACAGCACATCCCTTCTGACAGAACCACAGGCACAGTGAGGTGGGCACAGAAAGGATTCACAACAAAAGAGAAAGGGAGCAGGTAGCAAGCCACAGGGAAAATCCCATGCTGGATGGAGAGCAAAGCTCTGGGAAGCTGGATGCCAGAGCTGAAGTAACTGCCCTGGCTGCCCAGCAAGTTTTTCTGCAGAGGACAATGCCTGTAGCAGTGCCCTGGGCACATCACTCTTAACAATCTGGCAACTTAATTGAAACTGGTCACAAAGTGTGTTTGGGTTTGTGTGACACTGGTGACAGCCACCTGCCAGTCCTGTTACAGGACAAACCAGCTTGTGCTGCTCCAGAAATGCTCCACAGCTCATCCAGGGATTCCCAAGGCAGCAGCCAGGCATTCAGAAGTGCCAGACACGAGTGACTCCCACCACTGCTGTCTTTTGAAGGCTTTTGCCTCCTCCTGGCTCTCTGAGGTACAGACTCAGCTGGGACTTAGGTTTACAAACTAGCTTTGCTGGCAGCCTTCCTCAGGCACAGGGTTCTGGCTGATTTTCTTGAAGCTTAAGTCTTGGTCATTTTATTGGTAAGCTGCAGTGCTATTGTGAAAGCTCATACATAGAATTCGTAGAAGACAAAGAAAATGAGGGAAAAAGCTTTCCAGAGCAATACTGCCTGACATGATCAAGGCTTATTCTCTGCTTTACAGACTTGATTTTATATGGTTCAAAAGTGAAAGTTCTGTTTCAAAACAGTTATTCACAAACTTATTTGGAAAAAAAAAACCAAAAACCAAAGAGAAATCCATAAAAATAGTCCCCAAAACCCAACCAGCAGCTCTTCAACCCTCAGAAGGCCCTGCTTCACAGCCACAGGCCTGCTTTGATACAGAAACTCACTCACATGACACTGGGGATTGTTCCACGGGGTGGGCTCCTTGTTGGCTCAGACCCACAGCAGAGTCAGGAGAGCTCAAGGCAGTGGCAGCACAGAGCTCTGAAGCCAAGGCACACAGCCCGTCTCACAGTGCTTTTCTGTGGGCTGGGTGTCAAAAAATCTGCAGGAGGAGCCACTAGCAGCAGCCAACATTCCCACCTCTCAGAACACTTGCTGGAAACTTCTGTGAGTGTTGGCTCCAATTCTGCTCCACTCTTGCTGAGCCACTTCTGCAAAGTGGCCACTTTGCCGTACTATTCTAAATAAGAACTAATGAGGACTTTCATTATAACTCTCAGCACAGGTTTTCCAGTTGTAGCTGTAAGAAAAACCACAAATAATAAATAATAAGCCTGATGATGGCATGAGCAAGAACTGACTGAAACCCAGTCTACTATATCCATTTCTTTATCATTTGCATTTCTCTCAGCTCATACATCACAGACATTGTTTTGCTTTAGTTCACCAACTTAATTTTTAAAGACTTGGCTCTATAACTTTTTTTTTTCTTAAAAATGACAAAAGAAAGATGACTTGATCAAGCAGTTTTACTTGATAGTACAAACTTTTCTATCAACCCCAGGCTGTATAAACTCTGTGGGATAAAAAAGAGCAGCCAAGTAAGTTGGCTTTTTTCTGCCTGGGACCACTGAGGCCACACACAATATTAGGAAATAGATATTCCCCATTTGAAAGTTAGAAATTAGCCGAAGTTACTCAAAAAAGAACATGAAAGTGGTACATTTAAACAAAAGGGTCTTCCTTTGTCTCTGTGCTCAGATCACTTGCTTGTGCTTAGTCTGGGTCAGTTTTTGTCCCTGTACTCCTCCAGGCGCAAGAGCCACTTATTCCAGTACTGAGAGCACAGGTCAGGATCCATGAAATGCGGATGTGCCGGAGAGCCATCCTTGTAGGCAACGACAATGAGCCCACAGCGAACCTGCAGCACAAACATGGGGCTGTAACAAATCCAACATTTGGGTACAACCCTAAGAGCTAAACCTCACTGCAAAACATCTTCCTAAAATACACATCTCACATAAGAAATGGGGAATAAAAAGGGGCAATAGCTTACCATAAAACACTTGGAGACTTAACATTCAAATGCTCCAAAAACCCCAAGCCCAAAGCTCTGAGTAACTCCAGTGAAAACCAGGGGACATGAACTCCGAGGAGGAGTGATATTTAGACCCTGCAGATGCCAGGAAAATTGCCAGAGACTGAGGAGTTTTTGCCTGAGGCCATACAACCAGACTGATGCCACCCTCCAGCTTCAGTCTGGATAGAAATGGTTACTTAGGTATGTTCTGACATCTTTCATACCTGACAAATCCCAAATCCCAAACAGCCACTGGCAGTGGGAGGCAGGAAGCTACTAGCAGAATTCCAACCCATATTTGACTCTGTAAGGATCATGTCTGTGGAGTGCTTGTGTTCACTGACCTCTATAGTATTCTAGAAAGTTGTTTGCCCAGCATACAAATTAACCTGCTCTCTTCTGCTTCTTATTTTCCCCTTTCAATATCTATACTGAGGTAAAAATCCTTCAGGCCAAGCAGGCAGGCTAGAATTGCTTTTGGAGTCTTTAAAAACATTATTCTGCAGTGTTCTGATGAAGTGATTCACAACACACTGCTTTTCCCTGAGGAAACACAGTACAGCTTCCAGACACCAAATGCATCACTTAGTCCCTCATGTGCTAGTGGCACACAGCAAGACAGGATGCAGGCAAGGCCCTCCCATACCATTTTCTTGTTTGCAGGTTCTTTTGGTTTATTTCCTCTCCTGCCCCTTCCTACTCTTGACACGAGCCAAAACCACACAGGACAGAGCACAGGGGATTGCCCAGATGCCAAGTCCCTGGGAGTTCATCTGAGCATCCCTTGGTCCCACTGAGCACTTCCTTAAAACCACTGAAAATTCACTACTGGCAGCCAAGGGCAGCAGGATTAGCAGGAGTAGTAGAGTTATTTCACAGTATGACATCTTAACCTGATCTCAGACTGGGCTCCTTTGTTACAAATCCTACCATCACTTCCATGATGGACAGTAGGTTCTAAAGGCAGGAAGAAATGAAGATAACACAGGCATTGCTGCTTGTCTTGGCATGCAGCAGGCCTACTGACCTGGAAGTCATAATTGGCATCATGATTTATGGCTCCAATATATGCTGCAACCTGTAATGGGTTGTCATAAGTATTCTGTAGAAACGGCTTTGGTTTCTCTGAAGTTTTCCAGTCGATCACACACAGTTGGCCCCTGCGCAGGAGAACAACATAGGACGATGGTTTAAACTTAAGTTTAGTCACAAGTAAGAAAGAAGGGGTGAGACAGCACATAAAGACTTTTCACTCTCAGCCTGTTTCCCCCTGATGTCACAATGCTCATTATTATGTCTAAAGAAGTCTCTTTCACACTGGCAGTTTAGATCCTAAAAACCAAACTAACACTAACTTACTAAAACCTGCCGCAGCCCCTGGAAAATGGTGACGACTGCTTAAACCTATCCTTTCTCCAGTAGGGAGCTCCCCACCAGGAAAAACAGCACTTCTGCCATGAGGATCATCCAGGGGAGTTCCTCCAGCCTGCCAGTCCTAGAGATCTGTCCATTTTCCTCTAACCACTCAATCACACCCTGGCCTCCATGGCATCACATTACAGGAGTTTTAGGGAAGGGCACCTCACCGATATTTGGCCACGCAGTCGACCAGGCCCAGGTACTGCAGGGTCTCGTGGTGAACACCGCTTTCCAGAGCCTTCACCTCGCTGATGTCTTCCAAGACATGTTCCACACTGGATAAGTAGCCAGCCACAACATCATCTTCACCCTGGTCCCTAGCTGCTGTCTCTTCAGACAGGAATATTGATTCCAAAGCTGAATGGAAGAGCTCTCCTTGGAGAAGAAGATCTAAGAAAAATAGGAAAACCCCCTCAGATTTTAGACACTACTTCAGATTTGTATCCTACATATTCCACAATGTAGCTCTGAAACCACTCCTGGTTTTTGTACTGAAAGTTTGTGGGTGTGGGGAGAAGGGAAAGAAACAGAAATAAATTGTCAATAGTGAAATTGGTATCCTTTATATTAATGCTTCCTTTACTTTTCTAGTCTCACTTATTACTCATACATACAGTGGATAAACCAAACAGTTACTGAAAAACTTCACCATAAACAGCAGGACACATTGGTTTTTAAACACTTATGATTATGGGAGTTCAAAATGCTACTTCCATTTTGCTACAAAGTAGCTTTGTAACTGCAAAGAGGCTTGGTAACATCTAAATAGATACCGGCAAACAGAAAACTAACGGAAAGTCACACAGGATTGAGCAAAGTATGTCTACAGTCTGACTCTCACTTTCCACAAATTTCTAAATCGATTTTAGTGGTCCCAGAACAAAGACCAGAGCTTAGGCCATGACCATGCAGGTACACTCACAACATGCTCTTATGAAATGGAAACAACTTCATGGATTTCCAAACCACTTGGCCCAACGTACCCGCCAGCAATCCAGACTACTGTTTCTACTCTGCAATCACACTGTGGCTAGACTTACTTTTGGTATACTCTTCAAATTCCTCTTTTCCAAGCTTCTCTATCATTTTCTGCTTCCATCTTTCCAGATAAAAGACTTGCTGCGGAGAGAGGGTTTGTTGAAGGATGCGGGTAACACTGGGCCCATTCGTTCTTTGTAATGCGATTTTCACGGGGACATTTGAATCACTGCTGACAGGAAGAATTCTCTTGCTGGGGTTTATTAAAGGAACCCAATTCTTGGGAGTTTTTGTCCCAGCTTTAATTGGAGGTCTGTGTTTAGCTGGTGGCCCGTATAACAAATTGTCTTCCTCAAGTATTGTCTCTGGAGTTTGGGCGCTGGTTTTGTAAGATGTAACAGAGTGGACCAAGTTCTTGTATTTTTCTTGGTCAACTTCTTCATAACTGTTTCCTTTTTTCTTTTTGCTATAAACCCATGCTGAGGTAGACAGACATGTGTACGGGAATTGCTTTTGACAAAATGCTTTTTGAAAAAGCGCTTCCAGGATCCCCAGTTTCCTGGACAGGATCTGTAGGAATTGCATCCTGACAAAGAAGTGTTTGTGAGCAGTTAGAGTTTTCTTCCTTCTGTCAGCAACAGTCTATGGGTTACCATATCTTTTCCCTCCTGTGGAAAAAGAAATTTGTGATTTACAGAGTCATAAAACTCTGCCACCATCCTATTCTTGACCTTTGCCAAACAAAGAATTGCTATGACCCAAGTGTCTTTGTTTACCTTGTACCACCTTTATTCTTCAGATAAATACGAGAAAAAACCCCATGACCATGGAAAAGAGGAAATGCTCCTGAGAAGAACAGCTAGTGGCCTGTCAAATCTGAAATCTGAGACACTTGAATATTTGTTGCAAGTAGCAAAAGTTGCATCAGAGGACATCCCTACAGCAACGGATCAGAACTGCCATGGAAGTAGGCACAAAAAACAAATCTGCCAGGAACAACCCCCCAAAAGGGGGAGGGGGAAATAAAAGCTACACAGAGGACATTGAAGCAAATCCATTGTTGTGAGGTATTAAAACTTTTAAGTTTATAGTGAATGACCAACTTAAGGGTATTGTGGGGACAAGGTACCTTACAGGGTATAAACCTATGATTTTCTTTTGTATCCCTAGGAGAAAACAGACAGCAAGAGTATATACAATTAAGAGAACTGAAGCTAGGAAAAGGCAAAGAGAAACAGATGCACTGCAAATATTTTCAGATTCAAAGAAATTTTTTTAAAGTTCAGAATAAAATATAAACATATTTTTCCAAACCAAGTTCCAAACATAGTTGTGCTAAGACACTTACGAAATTTAAAAGCAAGAACAGCATACAAGCAATAACATTCTCAGCACACCTTCCAGAGCTGCATTGGAAGCCCTAGGAAGGTTTTTGCACATGGATAAAATGTAACACTTCCATAGCAATATTTCCCATGCAGAATTGAGGCCCTAGACTCCTATTGGAGTAACCTGTTTACCATTCCAAAGCTCCCTCCATCCTCTGCAAAGAGGGAAGCCCTGCTCACTGCCAGCCATCAGCAGCATTCTGTTCCTGACAATCCTTCCACACTGCTCGCTTCCTTCCCTACGCTCCTCACACAGTGCTTCCCACATTGCCTGAGCCCTGGGCATCATGGGAAACAAAACCATAGGGAGTTACTTTGTGTGGACACATCCCACAGCTGCAGTGGCCCCAGTGTGGCAGTGAGCATCTGTCACACACAAGTTTCCAAAAATGAGGCAACTGATTAGGACAAGGCATCTCACAGCAGCAGGCTGAGACCTTGGACTCAGGATCCATAAATATTGTCCTTCATCAGTGCAGAAAAATCAATCCCTTCTCTCTTGGGCCTTACCTCTAACTAGAAGTGCCAGAGCTGGGATTTAAAATAAAAGAGGAAAAATATATTCTTATTCCCATGTAACAGTATTCAAGCTTGTGGATTCTCAGGCTGCTGTTTAATGATTATTAACAGGCTCATTAATGGTCATTGTGGACATGCACTAACCAGAACAGAGCAAATGTTGGGCCAGTGACTGTGGCTTTGTTACATAAAGCCACAGCACAAAAGAAAAAGTTTATTCTGGCTTTGTGCCACTGGAGGAAACAAGAGGATGCCTGATTCAGCATAAATTCACTTGTAGTAAGCTGCTCCCTCAACACTTTCCAAGGAATAAATTCATACCAGATCAATGTTTTGAATCATGGAGCTATTGAAATATGGAATATTACGAGCTCCAGAGTTAAATTTAGTGCAACACAGTGCTTCAGTGACTAGTATGAATTTTGATTTAACAGTCTTTGCTGTGCTGGGGAATGTACCAGTGGAATTTCCAGTACCTGTGGAAATGTTTGTCCAGTGTATGAACCGAACCATCAGGAAAGGGAGCATTTGCCAGCTGCTGTCCTGTTTGACAAAAGAAAAGAGGTTCTAGGATTGCTAAGAAATAAGGAACCCTTGTGCCCTGCTGAATAGAATCACACGTTTTTCAATAAATCCCTAAAGTGGCATTTCTGTGCAGATAACTTACAAGAAAGAAATGGAGTGGTCAGGATCTACTCTTGTACACAAAGAACAGAATTTAATTGAGATTTCACTCTGGGGAGCTGAAATTTCCCTTCTCTCTGAAAGCATTTGTGGTTGAAGACTGGAGAATTGCTTCAAGTGTCGCATGATGAGCCACAATGGAGAACTGAAAAAAATTAAAATAATGTGGAGCTAAAAAAAAAAAACACCAAGAGGACTTTACTTTCCCAAGCAAGTTGACTTTGCAGCTCCAACAATAACTGAGGAAGTTTTTTTCCAGTATAGGAACAAGTGGCTTAACCGAAGGAAATAGAATGCATCACCTAAGGAAAAGTTCACATCTATAAAAACCTACTGCCAGCTGTGGTTTTGGATAACAACCAGTATGGCTTTTTCTCCACAGAAACCTATCCAGCTAAAAAAAACCGCACTGGCTTATTTCAGAGATAACAAAAAAGGGCACTCCTAAACACACCTACAGACCTGTTGCCCCTTGTCCTTAATTTGAGGGGAACAAATCCACTGATGAAGGTATAACTGCGAGTTCCCTGCAGTTTTCAAAATACATTATTAAACCTATCCAGGTTAAATACACTTACCTCTTTCGGGATGTTTAGAGCAAAAAGAGAGACAATTTAGCAACCCCATTTAAAGCACAAGCCCACAGAGCTACCCTGAACCAAAGGGTAGCTTCAACAGGCTTCAGTTCCCAGTTCAGGCTTCGTTCCCAGATCAGCACTGGGAAAGGCATTAGTGGGGAATAGGGCTGTAACACGAAGTCAGCGCTTTTTGCGACCGGTGAAAGAGTCGAGGCAACACCAATGACCACCAAATGCCCTCAGGCAAATAAACTTTCTGCATGGGCACCAGGTGCCTGAAAATCCCAGTGCCGGACAGCCCGCCCTCGTGCAGAGGAGGATAAACCACTCTGGACAAGAACCCCCGCCGGACGCGGGCATGCCCAGCCACAGCAGCCCGGCCATGAGGCCCGCTCGCTGACGGACCCGGGAGCAGTGTGTGTCAGGAAAGCACCAGAACCAGCCCCCTTCCCTCTTTCCCCTTCCCTCGGCCTTCCGTCGCCCTCAGGCCCAGCCGGCCCCACCGCCCTCATGACCCGCGGCCCCACACTACCTCAGCCGTGCTTCCCGCCGCCGCCGCGGGCGCCAGCGCG